>JACYXH010000739.1:0-42500 GCA_026745465.1 Lota lota
CAATTCACGTGACATAGTTATTCTTCCAAAATCTCTTCGGTACGTTTGGTTTCCAAGGAGATGCCCTCACCGGGACTTGAACAGGTCTCTTTTTACATAGACAAACATTCTCCTGCTGCGGTGTCAGCTGGCAGTGACAGATGCAGACTTAAGGTTAAGAGCAGGTCTAGGCAACACAAAGAATACATTTTCTTTTCTTTAAAAGGTATCTCCATGGGAGGGGTCACACTAAAATAGAGGGTTACTTCCTTTCTGGTCCACAAAAAATGAAAGTCCTGTAAGCAGCTCATCACCCACTATTCTCAATTGTGGCATTCATCTTATATAGAAGGAGAATATTTCTTTTTCTTCACAATGAACTTGTTGTGAAGCAATCGTTGTGAAGCAATTGAACGTGTACATTGTGAAGAAAATGAAATATTCTCCTTCTATATAAGATGAATGCCACAATTGAGAGCAGTGGGTGATGAGCTGCTGACAGGACTTTCCTTTTTTTTTTTCAGGACCATCTTGCTGAGAGGCAGCAGTGCTAACCACTGTGGCCCCGCACAATTTCACAGCAATCAACACAAACAAGGTGCAGGTGTGTTGCTCTAAATCACTACCAAGAAAGAAGAAAAGAAATGCAAACACGCCAGAAAACACACAATGAATGTAATATAGTAAATAAAGATTACAAAAAAAAGCAGAGTGAAGATTATAGATAATAAATAAATCTATAAAGGATAAACACAAAATAAGTCTCTTTAGAATACCCACTTCTTCGCAAATTCACGGGATACAGTAGGTTTACGCCAGAAGATAAGACGTACTTTATCAGTCCCAGGCGGAAACTGCGAGTCTGTAGGGGGGTGCCTGGCCCCTAGAAGAGGTCTGACAACACGGACAGAGAATCACGAGTAGCTACAATCCAAAGCGACAAGGAAATGCCGCAGTTTGCCGCTCTTTTCATTCCTCCCACCGTCTGTGTTCCCGTTCTTCCCACACGGAGCAATTAGGTTTGTTTATCTGCGGGCCCCTTCTACAGCTTAGCTCCGTGTCCCCATAGCGTTCATCCTCCGAGGAAGACCGGAGTCATTTTTCATAATTTCAATAAACAACACAGGGCGGAATTGGGGCCTCAAGTTGTTGTTGTTGTTGTTGTTTTTGCCGATTCTATGTCGTTTTTTTTATGACTAACTTCAACATAATTGGTTTATTCTCCACTGTGCGAAGGAAGCCTCGTGCTGGAGAACACTGGAGTAGAACTACACTCAGGTGGGCACTTCATGAAGTCTAAGACGTTCCGATGCATTTCTCATTGAAAATTAGATATTTCTTTCTTGATGAAACCGAATCTATTAAAAAAACTAATTATTTTGATGTTTTTTTTTCTGTATTCTGTTTTATTCACCCTTCTCTGAGTGAAACAGAAATTGACAATTTTTTTCCCTAAAAAGGTGATTAAATTGTAATTTCCTGCTGTTCATTTCTTGATGGAAAACAGAAAAACTAATTAAACTCGTTATATGCCCGCCTTACAGCTGTGGTCTGAATAAGATGAGGAAATGTGTGACGATAACTGACATTTGCCAAAGCTCAAAATTACAGTGTGGTAGTTGAGTGATGACAGCTACAGAATCCGATTCCAAACACAAATAACAGATACAAATCTGACGGTGGGAAACGGGGGGAAAATCCTCTGCCTACAATAGAAAAATATTCAGGTTTTGCCTTGTTACCTTGACTACATTTCTAGAAGAGTGGTTCACATTTGAAGCCTCCCCTCTAAGTTCAGTGTTTTCCTCCAAACTTTTGTTGTCAATTATTCTCAAGTACAGTACACCATAAGTGGCATACCATCTTCAATTTGTTGTACATAAAACAGTAACTTATGTTGAGTATCAGTAGACGTTAAAGACCTCAATGATTGCTGCTCTCAACAATATTCCTTTGTATTTATGATATAGTGTAAGAACAGACTTCAGCACAGATACATTTTTAGTTTTACAAATTTTTTTTGCATGTAAACAAACCAGTCTGCAAAAACTGTTTCCATGGCAATTAGCCCTGGAGTTAAAATTTGATGAAATTATTGGTGCATTCAATTTAACACCATGAATTATAACAATCACAACAATCTGTAATTCACACAGAGAACAACGTTTTTTCCTGTGTTACAGTCAAATGAATGTTCATTCAACTTGGGGTACGGTAAAAAAGGACAAAACAATTACAACTCTTACTTATAGTTTGATTGCACGTGACAGACACAGAGAAACCGCCAATGTCCATCGCCTACCTTTTATTGTAAAGTAACATTCGGCCAAGTCTTATGTTCTTATATTTATTTATCTTTAATCCAAATGTTCTCACATATTTCAATTACAAAAGCTTATGTCACGGCGACCTACTTGAGAAACAAATGTAAAAAAAGAAAAGAAATGCAGACCTAAATTTAGGCGCGCAGATAAGTCCTGAGAGCCCGAGTAATGGCTGCCCTTCTCTCTCTCTCTCTCTCTCTCTCTCTCTCTCTCTCTCTCTCTCTCTCTCTCTCTCTCTCTCTCTCTCTCTCTCTCTCTCTCTCTGAGACGCCGAGACGCTCCCGGCCTTAGCAGTGGTGATGGTGATTGGAACGTTAAGAGATGGCAAGCTGTGCTCCTGCATCAACTGGCTTCGTGACAGCAGGACAGTCGCTGAATAGCTTGCTCAGACAAGTTGATTATAGTAATTGTCTATCTTTTTCTTTTAATCGATTTTCCTTTTGCTACAGTGATGAAGGCGTTCTGGCATTATCATTTCTCTCTTTACTTAGCAAAGAAAGAAAGAAAGAAATGTGATGAAAGAAAGAAAGAAAAAGTAGTGTATTTTTACGACTCAGACAGACTGCTATGCTGGACATGAATATGGTAATTTTTTATTAGTATGCGTCACCTCTGAGGTGTAATTTTCACGCAATGTTAAATTCTAATGAGAGGTTAAACATCTAAAATGTGTTATTCTTACATGAATTAATAACAATTTAGAGATGATCAAATAGGCCTCTTATTTTGACGGATTCTGTCATCTTGCTGCAGCCACACTGAAAATGGGAGAGACAGGTAGAGTGACATAAGGAGAGAGATGTGGACAGAGAGACATTGACAGTATTTTATCAGTTTACCGTCCATACAAATATTACAGTTACAGCTCTGGGCGCCCATTGGAGCTTTTGTTGATTTACTATTAAAAGTGTTGTTTGTATCCAGTCATGGAGTTTTGTTTTGTTTCTTAGGTTTATTGATTTTATTTTCGAAGATCTCTCTTCCTCTTTTCTCTCTCTCTCTCTCTCTCTCTCTCTCTCTCTCTCTCTCTCTCTCTCTCTCTCTCTCTCTCTCAGTGAGAAGGTCATACATCTAAAACATGAGAGATCTCTATTCTCACAAGGCAGGGTACATATCATGTGTCCCTTTTCACCTCTTGAGGTATGTATTTGTCTTCTTCGTTATCATGTCAAGTTTTTATTTGATTTTTCTGAACCATATATCCTGTCCGTGAATTCAAGTCTACTTTGATCCGTATTTTCTTCCTTCTATCTTTCTTTTTCTCTTTCTGTCTTTCTTTCTCCCTAAATCTCAATAATATAACATGAGCGGTTCAATCACCTCGAGCGGATCCTAACAAAACAACAGCCAAGGTCAACACGGACGACGTAACAAAACCGTCAAGTCTTATCAGCCGTCTGTCTGCACCTTGAGAGCTGAAATCCTCTTCGCTCCCTGTGAAGGTGTGTGTGTGTGTGTGTGTGTGTGTGTGTGTGTGTGTGTGTGTGTGCCCATGTGGGGGTAAATTGAAGTCATAAAAAGGCATTCATTGGGAAGAGTTTTTGAGGTGGTCTGAGAGATTTGCGACGTTGTCTGCTCTGCCCACTTATGGCTCTGTAGCCGCCCTGTAGTGCAGTGTGGGGTCTGAGGTTTTGTAAAACGTTCACGTTTTTCGAATACAAAACAACTTATGTGCAGTGCATATTTCTTTTCACTCCTTCTAGCCAAATAGACTAATGTTGGTTTGGCAGGCTTGCATATTCGATTTTAGAATCACTAATACTAAATAAAATATGAAATGAAATGTATTAATTTATTTTATTACATTTTGACCCTGAGAAACGTTCTGCAATTTTACCTCAGGTCTAGACAGAGCTCCAGATTATCATCATTTATTCATCGTAATTCACGTGTATTGAATGGCATCTGAGCCAATATTAAATAAATAAATAAATAGATAAATAAGTCTATGAAATAAATAAATGATGCAATACATATATAAATAAATATAGAAATTAGTCAATATACTGAACTAAATAAATAATTTTTAATTAAAAAAATGAGCACATTCATTTATTCAATGCCACATTTATTTCATAATGCCCCGTTTCCATCTGGTATATTCAAATGAGTGGGGCGTGGTTATCTCAGACCAAAGTATCCGCGATTTCTAGGGGTTTATAGACCGGACAACACAAAAGTAGCGAGCGTATCGCCTGCAATGGCGTCCCTCACACCTGTGCTTGAAGTAATGTTAACTTCTTGCACATCTTTCACACAAACACGGTGTTAAATCAGTCTCAAACGATTTGTGACTTCGTCATCCATGTCCAAATCTTGAAGAGCACTTATCCGCCCGAGTATTTCTAAAAAGTCTTCAATATGGGGCAGAATAATATCCACTGATAAACCATGTTGATCAATTTGATCTGCTAAGAATAGCATGGTATCTAGGAACCCATCCCGTCTTCCATATGGTCTGCACAACAGCTTGTCCCTCCTTGTCTTCACAGGCCCTGTGTAAGTAATGTCCTTCCATCCGCCAGACATTTTGCAACTTCTCATATATTTAGTGCTGCTGTATATTCAGTGATTCAGTGCTGTTGCTTTGGTCTGGGATAGCCACGCCCCACTCATTTGAATATACCAGATGGAAATGTGGCGTTATGAAATAAATGTGGCATTAAATAGATAAATGTGGCATTGTGAAATAAAATTTCCCTAAAATAAAATAAGAAATTCAATACATTTATTAATCAATATATTAATATTTATTTATTGCCTCATTTATTTAATATTGACTCAAAAGGCATTCCATAAACGTGAGCCTGGGTTGCTCAAAATAATGCTTTTCAAGTAGTTGGCTGAACATAAAACAGCAACAACAACAAAAACATTTACGGCACTAATGACTTTGCCAAAAGCGTTGCGGGTGCCGAAATAGGAGACTATCCGAGAGAAAATGAGAAAAGTCATTACCCGAATCCCTTCTTTGTTCACTGATTAGGAGCATGTTGCTCAACTGTTTCCAGGGGGCAAGAAACCAGCAGGACACATCTGGTTAGCTGAAACATGTTCCACTTTAGTCAAGTACAGTAGTCCATAAGTATTGTATGGCAGCTATACTCTGAAAAAAAATGTATGTATATATAGTGCAGTGTTTTTTAAACGCCTACATATTAATTTGTTCTGGTATTCTGTTAATCTGTAAATCAGTGGTCAGTATTAGAAATATTGTGGAAAAACATTTATCCCAAAGTTTTCTCCGCTATTTTTCAGCGTTACGTAAATCATATAATGTTCATCATTTGCCTTATTTTAAAGAGTTACTTTTAGTTTGTCTATACAGCCCTTTCCTCTAAACTTTTATCAGGGATGTAAATTACATTAAAGATAAACAAGAAAAAGACCAGAATCCCGCTCAGAATAAAATAAAATAAAACAAATGAAATTACCCTTTCTGCAATGCAATGCAAATGAATCCATGGTATGACCAGCCTATCTTTATCTTTTTGCATATGCACAACATTTGTTTAGTATACCCCCCCCCCCCCCCCCCCCCCCCCCCCCCCCCCCCCCACCCCCATCCTCTGCACAAGGGGGAACGTTGGGTGTGGACAGACGCGAGGAGATTAGTTTTCTCTGGCATATCTAGCACGTTCCTTGTCTATATTCTAGTGTGTGCGTGTGTGTGTGTGTGTGTGTGTGTTTCTTTTTCCACAGGAATCCGAGCAAGCGCTGGATTATGCACACGATGCTGGAAAGAAAACGGAGAAAAGCCAACGGCAGTCAGACAAGGTAACCCCGGAGAACGCAGCTGTGGCGTGGAGATATGGAGATCAGGGAGGCCATCCATGACCAGGAGTGTCTCCTACCCCCCCCCCCCCCCCCCCCCCGCCCACTCTCGATTTCCTCCACCACCACCACCACCACCACCACCTCCTCATCTAACATAATCCCTCTTTCACACCCCCATATCTCTAGTCACCTCAGGACATAACTGCCGCCACAATGCAGACTTTGAAGAATTCCACAATTGAAGAGATGTGGCCCAAATGGCGTTTGTGCCATTAATATGGGTATTTATTTGCTCTCGAGAAACGATAATAAGATAAAAGGCGTCATTGTGGTGGCATTAGAAAGTGAGTGCTCAAGAACAAGTGTTTGTAGTCGTCTGAGTCGACTGAACCGTCCTCTGAACCCAGGAGAGAGAATGTCAGGTAGAAAAATAAATGGATACTATAAAGGTAAAAAAAAAAGAATACCGTGGTCAAGTCCGCCGTAGGCTTTATGTAATCCTATTACCAAAGAAAATACTCTTCAGTAGTAGTATCACGTGAACGAGTGAATCAATACACACACAGAGAACAAGTGGCAGAGGCAGAAATGTGGTTGACTTGACTTACAAACGGACTTACAAACATTAGTAAACAGAAAAGATAAAAGGGTGACCGTGACCATGTTGGACAAATCACAAAACATTCAGGAAGGAATGGGGCTACCCTTCAGCCTGCTACTACTAGCATTGAATGATTTATGAATAGTTTTGGTAAACAGTATTGGTAAAGGTCTTTCTCAAGCTGAGGGAACGCGATAAGAATCGTATTTCTGCTGCGACATCCATCCTCGCTCTTCGTGGCATTTCACTATTGTGTCTGTGTCATGCAACAACATGACAGCCAAAATGTGACCAAAGCATTGTCAGAGACGGTTGAGAAGGGCTGGCATGACTGGCATTCCAAAAAGGTAGATTCACTCAATAGAGATTAAGTCAACTGAAACCAACTGACAACAGTCCTCCAATCAGAAAAGAAAAAAAACATGACACCAGTCAACCAATACGATACACTTACTGCCAACATTCAACCAATAAGCTCACACCTTCTGTCATAGTCAACCAATTAGCCAAAACTTAATGACAAGTCATCCATTAATCTGACATTGATTGACAACAGTCATCCAATAATCATCTCAGACTACTGACAAGCCATCCAATAAACCCCAAACTCTTCCAGCAACCATAAAATGAGATGAAACCACTGGCAACTGTCCAACCAATGAGCTGAAAACTGCCAACCAATCAGCTGACAGCGACTGACAACAGTCCAAAAGAAAACGGTTACGCAACAGAGATAATAAACTTTCAACGGTAGTCGTACTTCTTTCTTCCTGTTCTTTTGTTCTAGCGTGTTTGAAAGATCGTTTCTCGTGCTTCTGCTCCCCATGATGCCTCCTGAAATTGTGTCAGCGCACGTCAAAGCGACTCAGCCAGACGGCGCCCTATTTCAGTGACAAGACAGGCAGGGGAGTACGCTGCTCTTCAGAAACAATGACACGACGCTGAGCCACTGGCAAAGCATTCTTTATTTATTTCTGTTTTCGTGGTAGCCTGTGACTGCTCGATACACTCAGGGCACTGCAAACGGTGCAACCCTTTAGTTTATTTTCCAAGAGAAGATCATGAAGGGTTCCCCTTCTCTCTCTGTCTCTCTCTGTCTCTCTCTGTCTCTCTCTGTCTCTCTCTGTCTCTCTCTCTCTCTCTCTCTCTCTCTCTCTCTCTCTCTCTCTCTCTCTCTCTCTCTCTCGCTCCTCATCCTTGAAAGTGAGGCTGTTCCTTGTTCTTGTACTCTAAATCCGTATCTAGCTAGTATAGCCACATAATTATTCGGTGGGCGAGAGAGAGAGAGAGAGAGAGAGAGAGAGAGAGAGAATGTCAAACGGACAGTACTGGGGAGATACAACAAAGTTCTGTGAGAACTTACAAAGTAAGCAGAATAAAGAAAAGAGGGATGGGGGGGTTGCCAATAAACCTGCATCGGGGGCTTTTCTTCCCCAGAACACCTTCACCCCGATTCACCCCGTATTAGTCTTGTTTGGAAAGCGATTTATTCGGTGAAGTCTACCCCTTCTCCTCCCCCCTGCTGCTTACTGTAACGCTGCAGAAAATAGATGGGGATGGGGAGGGGGTGGGGTGGGGTGGGGTCTGCATGCGTGCCGGCGAGGCAGATTATTGTTGACCGCGCTGCAAGCCAAGGGCACGTGGTTTATGTATTCTGCCACCGAAGACATGTTCTCCCCAAGTCGACACACGTCGACACATAAACAAACCAAATGCAGAGAAAACACGGTGGAAGGGTAGTGGTCAGTGTGGATTTTGAAAGAATCGCATACCATTGAAGGCTACTGGTTTGATCGGGCACTGGCCATATTCTACTTAGTCGCTAAGAGATTTACTGTGAATTCAGAGACATGTCATTGAGGAAGGAGTGGGTAGGGATTATTTAAGGATGCCTACCAGTTAGGCCCCGGACACTAGGGATCAAACCCAACGCCATTTGGCTTGGAGTCGGAATGTCCTAGCAACAACAATATCCTATTGTCTCCCTTTTTATTCAAAACTTATCCTAAGACACAAAGTATAATTTATGCAACGATGTTAAGAATGCAGAACGATGAGGACAACGGGACAGATCAACATCATTAGCTCGTGAGCAATGAAGTCCCCTCTCTGTTTAGTTTAGTTTGACACATTTTATTGAATTCAAAGTCTCCTCAGAAACCAAACGCAGAGGGCAGTGTATTGAGGTTACGGCTCAGGCAATGTTTAACAGTTTTACTGATGTCTGTCGTGGGATGACGAATTGGTTCCTCTCAAAGGAGAAAGTTTGTCCGTTTTGTTTGATTGTGATTTGTTTTTGTTTTGTTTGTTGTTGTTTTTTTTACAATGTTTTATAGAAGCATGGAATATGTGTTCATAGAAAGAAAGGGACTAACAAAACAAATAAAAACAGACTAATGGCGACAAATGCGTTCTCTGACAAATATTATTTACAGCAGTTGTATTTGCACTTCTCATTATATATCATTATATATCATTATAATATAGAATTTATACAATTATCAATGGGTGATTGTGATTATTTTCACCGATACGGAAAGTTCATGTGGATGTAGTAGATTGTAGAATTGTTTTTAAATTGTAGTAGAATTGAACAGCCGCATTTATCCAAAGGATAAAGGGAATTGTCTTTAAGGGCATCTTGCTCAAGGATAACTATGGGTAGACTGCGGGCATTGGGCTTCGAACCCAGAACCTTTCAGCTGGGAGTCAACTTAACCACTAACTAGCCTACCCTGCCTCTTGTGTCATTTAGAGAGTCTGGAAAACACGAAGCTGAAATGCTACGTACTGTAGCATTGCATACATTGCAGCAACACTGCAGTCTCAACTAAAAGCCAGTGAGAAAACCCAGATAAGGCAATGAGGATTATCCGAGACCTTTAAAGTGGGTGAAAACATGAATGGAGACACACATTATTTACATCACGTCCAAAATATCTATATTACAGAGTCAGCATTGAAAGACCAAAAACCCCAGGGACAGCGAGCGATATGTGTTTTGGAATGATTTATTGAATGGTTGAGTGATTGTTTAAAGTGATTTATTGATCGGAATCTAGCTGGTAGCCTGAGACTGAGCCCCAGGTGTTGGACACAAAAAGGCTGCCACCATGACAATCATCAACTCATTAGCATTCAAACTAACAAGACATCACAACATCCCTTTCTCAGGTCGTCAATTTTTACAAGTCCCTTCTAAAGAGTCCCGCACACTTCCTTCCTCTTCTGTGAAATCCAAGCAAGACGCAAAAAACAATAAAGCTTTAATCCAAATCCTGTTGTCCTCCTCCTTGGTTACCGTGGGTAACCATTGCAAACAATGAATAATTAACACGAGGCAACAATTCGGTGTATTGCCAATTGCAGTGATGTAGCTAATGACATGGCGATAATGGGGTGTACGTGTGTGTGTTTGTGTGTGTGCTCTCCCACAGGTGTTGTAATAGATGGGCCTGGGCTACTCTTAGCCCAGCCAGGAAATTGCCTGGCCCCGGGCACTGTTCCCTAACGAGTTTTGATTCGTCTAACGGAGATGCATACATCACCTGGGCGTGCTAAATATGCCATTGAAGCATGTCTCCGTGACGACGGTAATGGCAGTGTGTGCCGCATGTTGTTGTTGTTGTGTGTTGTTGCCGTCATTAAGCGAATATTGATTTGAATGGTTTATTTCGGGATCTCTTTGGCTGCCGATTCGTTTAAGGGTTTGGTAACTTGTAACAACACACATGTTAGAATGTGTGTGTGTGCAATTGAGTCACAAGCAGTGCCCTGAAACTGTTTTGATGTTTTAGTTTTGTTAGTATTGTTCGTGCAATCAATTTAAAGGTCAAAACCATAAAGGAAATAACCTTCATTTCTGCTTTGTTTTATGCTACCAATATATGTCCATTGGGCACCTATTGCATCCCTGGAAGGTGGGATCCCTCTTCTGTGTTCCTTCTCAAGGTTTCTTCCCTTATTATTTTCCTGTATTTGCCCTTTAGAGGGCTTAGGGTTAGTGCCTGTCATATAATGTGGGGCCTGGAACACCCTTTGAGACTGTAACTGTCATTCAGGGCTGTACAAATAAAATTCACTTGAAAGGTGGGTAGGACTTTAGAATAACTGCAACTTTGAAGCATTAATAAAGCAGTAGTACATAGTGAATTCCTCATTTATAAGGTGTCCATACATGAATACTCAATAGTAAGCTTTTCATAATCAGTCATACATTATTAATAAGATAATTAGAAAATGGCTCAAAAGATAATTTATAAAGCGTAAATTATCATTTATCAAACCTTTAACAATAATGCTTTATAAATACACAAATAATGCTGCAATTCTTGATTAGGTCAGGAAGGTAGACGGCATTAGTTAAGTATTTTGTGTGAGCTTATCTAAAGTGAGGACTATCAATGCCTTGAATAAGCATTTATAAACTACATGTAATGGCTGGATTGATTCTGTGAGCTCATGTAAAGTGAGGGCTATCTGTAGCATTATTAAGTGTTTATAAAGCACAATGAACACATTGTAAATATTAAGTAAATCATCAACTTACACTTTATAAATGATCTTTTAAACTATTTTCTCTTTGTCTTTTTAATAATTCAAAACTAATTATGAATTGTTGACTAATGAGCATGGATATAGGAACAATGCTTTATAAATGCCAAATTCAGTATGAATTTACTACTACTTTATTAACGCTTCAAAGCTGCAGTTCATCTAATGTGCTACATAAAAGTGAATTAAACAAGTCTCGATATAAGTAGTCACTCTTCTCACAATACACATGTCCAGAGGCATATTCACTGTTGGATCCCAAAAGTAAAAAAGGCTGATTATGAGAGGACATCACCGCCGTGGTTTTTAAGTCCGCTGTCGGCCTCCGTCGTGGGTTGATCAGAAAAGCAATCTCGCCACAATTATAGCACATCTGAGTTCCGAATGTCATGGCAATAGTGTGGCAGGTAGGCCTGTAACTTCTAACTCCATTCCAAAGGTGAGTCATTGTCTCAAACCCGGAGTCAGAGAGACACAGGCATATCCGTGGATTCCACAGGGGGAGATTTGTTTCTGATAAAACGTGCTCCTACCTCCACCCACTGCCACCCTTCCCTCCTGAAAAAGGTAAGATTTGAAAGTTGTGACGGAGAACGCAGAAGAGAGCATGATTTTGAAAATAAAAACGCCCCTCCCTCTCTGCTTCCTTCCTCTGTTTCTTAGCTCAGAAGTGTTGCGTTCTGCTGTGGTGGAGCTATGATAAAACAGTGTGTGCGCATGTGATTGATAGGCAAGATTGATTCCCCGAACCAATCAGGGAAGAGATTCCCCGATTCCCCTAACGGGGCGGGAGAGGTCTCAAATCTGAAGTGTCTCAAACAGAGAGGCCGGTGCAGTCAACCAGAACAGATATTCTCACAGAGCATCTCACTCACTAATATCTGATGGATGACTATGAGATTAATACTCAATCATACAACCTACCATACAGCATAAATCGTACCTACAGCATTAACGGTACGTTATTTGTGTGTGTGAACAATTTGTATCCCATCTTAGAGGCACATCACTGGTCAAATAAAGGTGTGTGAAAAAAAAGGTGTGTATTTTTCTTTAAAAAGCTTTTACTTTAAAAAGCTTCGATATGCATATTTACAGCCGTAACAAACTGATTTGAGATATTACCCGTTTCATGGCTTGTTCCGATTATTTTGCTATTGTTTCTATGAATTTCATGGGATTGTGTAAAACAATGATACAACATTAAAGAGGCAAAGACAAAGTAATTTCAAAAAGGCTTCATCGGGGTCCGATTGGCACAATGAAGAAAATGAAGATTTCCGTCTTGCAGTAAAAACAAGTTAAATCACACTACGATCATCTCGAATATAGTAACGGCATCTTAAAATGGTGTAGTTTCACCAGTCAATAACAATCCCTACGTAGTTTATTCGACGGGCTCTAGTTAAATTCATATTCTGTTCTGTGCTATGCTAGAAGCCATCAAAACATCCTTTATTGATTGTCGCCTCTACAGTATACCTACCAGTGGCGTGGATGATTTTTACTCTTCATCACCCTTCTCAGTTTCATTTGAATTTCTCATCGTCTCGTCCACATGCCGAAGGGAAGCAAATTATTTACCAGAAGGACTGTAAAATAAGAAACCCATAAATAAAGAAATTGAATATCAACCTCTGTGTGAAAGTACAAGCCCGTGTTTTGTGCAGGTCAACATTTGCATAATGGCCATGCTGTGAGGGGCAATATTGGCTTCAATATATCAGGATAACCCCCCCCCCCCCCCCCCCCCCCCCCCCCTCACCATCTTTATGCATGAACCTGTGCCCAGGCTAGTTTGCACAAAGTTAATGAGATCTCCGTTCGGATTCACTGTGGCCTTACCTGCCTTCTCCTCCGGGCTTCTATCGGATGTCGCGTCTAAGTTGCCTTGAATAATGGCCGCCCTCTCATCGAGCACATCCCCTGGCGTTGTTCACGCCAGTGAAGCCATACATTGCTCATTACGCAGTGCTTATGATTTAAATTAGTAACGCTGCGTCACACACACACACACACACACACACACACACACACCGATCTGTTTAGTCGTCTGTGTTGATTAAACCCATATATAACACTACAGAAAATATTACACAAATATTTTAAAAAATAGAATGGACTCACTTCACAAAGTTTTTAACGCATGGCAATTGCAAATATCAATCATGAAGGCCATGAATTGGTGTCGAGGAAAAAAATATGACATGAAAGGAAATGTTTAACAGTTTCCTGTTCTGTTTGTAATGTTTTTCTTCTTATTCATCTGTGGGACTCAAGGATTTGGAATCAGGGCCAGTTGAATGTCACATGATCCATGTCACTGTAATACCCTTCAAACCGTATTTCAAGGTTGAAATCTGAATCTATGTATGACTTCATCACAACTAGCAGATTTGCTTACTCTAATACTTGCTTTTGTACCCCCAACCCTTATGCCAAATAAAAGTAATATTTGGAATATATGATTTAATATTGAATATATTTAGCAGCACTTTAATCTTAACAACAAACAAATGACTCCAAGACATTTGGAGTTGTTAATTATTAAGTGTCCAAAAACTGAATCTAATGTTTAATTCCCCACTCCAATGTGTTCAACCCATGTTTGAAATCGAACTCCACTTGATTTTGAAAAATAATGCAATAATTACCTGGCCCTTTAAACAGCACGGATACAGATGTCTTATGAAAACATAGAGACAGGATATACACAGGGGACGGGTTTAATTAATGGGCCATCTTATGCAACTACAGCCCAGATGGCTCATACATGGGAGATCTTTCAACAGCTGAGAAAGGATAGACGCGTTCACCTTCACACAGTTAATCCTCTTAGGAGGGTGAAAAGGAGGGCTGGCATTGGTACATGTGCGCATGACACCAACAAAGAAGAATGCCATTCACAAAACCAGGCCTTTCCAGAGCAAAAGCATTGCACTGCAAATGTAGGCTAAGCATGTCTGTGTCTGGGCAGTCTTGGAAATTGCCCATAGCTAATCCGTGTTTATTCACAAGCCTAGACAAAATAACCAACTTATAAATTGTGATTTTTGTTAGGGCAAATATGACAACTAAATATAGCCCCATCGTTTATGCGTGCTTAATCTTCAACTCAAACAAGAAACACTAGGACCTTCCTTCATGGGGAAAAGCGTAAACTATTTGAAACAGAACGGGCAAAAAAGAAATTCACAATCAATTGTAGTGAGAGATGCTTCTGTCATGGGCGGCGCAGTTTGAAAGATTTGCATTTTTCATGAACTTTCATTAACTTCATTGAATAATTCAACAAACTTTCTTTGAAGAACGCAACATTCTCTCCACTCCCTCCCCTTGCCAGTTTGTCTCAACACGTCAGCCCAAGTGTATTATGTAAACCATGCATCTGGAAAAACATTTTATTTTCCTAGTATACTGCTATCAGATAGCTATGTAGGATCTCAGGTTAATTCATGTAGTTTTACTTTATCCCTGTTAACTTCAATATCATTAGAATGCCTTTTTCTGCTATTTATTGTTCAGATACTATCAATATGTAACGGAGTATTTTTTTTTAATGATGATTAAGTTTCTTCACAAATAAGCAGTCTAAGACTGTTTTATTTATAATGGCGCTTCCGGTGGAATTGTGCCACGGGACTGGCATGTTTGTCCGTTGCGTGTTGCCGTACCTCTTTAGAGCGGCGTTGCTATGATAACGGTATGTGCACAGTAAAGGTTCTACGTATTATATTCGTTGGCGGAGGAAAACATTGTATATAGTAATGCAGTGTGTGTATTATTTGTTTTAGCATGTTGTATTAACTAATGGAACGTTTATTATTATTCTCATTGGACTAATTGCATGCTAATTAGCTTAAAAGTTGGTCAGGCTGTCACATCAATGTCGCTGCGTTGGAGGTTGACACCAAACCACGTGGTGCGGAGACGGTTGAGCGTCGTCTCCAGTTTACAGGTATGCCCCCAAGGTGTAATGTAGAAATAAGCAATTGTATTTATTTCAGTTTCTATAAATGCTGTCGTTTGTTATATACGGTAGCTGCACATTTGCTTTGTAATGTTTGAGAAACAACCGTGTTTCTATTGTTTTTGTAAACAATCATTTTGATTGTTGTAATGAAGTTGTAATGAAAAAGAGAGCCTGTGATATATATCAACCACGTGTTATGGAGACGGTTGAGCGTCGTCTTCTGTTTACAGGCTTCCTTCAAATTAAAGAAGAACATCTAAATCACGTCGTTGTCCGTAAGTCCTTCGCTGAATGACAACCGTTACATATAGATAGATGTTGTTGGTATCATTTCCAAAATTGTCTGTACCTAAAGAAAGACTAAAGTGTATACCGTGACTGATGCATAATACATTAATACAGTCAGTAGCTAATAATATGGCACAATTGCCCGTAAATACCATGTCATATGCATTAACTAAGCAGCATTGCTGTATTTACCATGCACAAAATAAAAATAAAAACTCAAATGAGACGAATAATGTATTCATGTTTACATAAAGAAGTTTCTGCCATGGCCGCTTACGATGAGCAACTTTGACCTTGAAGACATATGTTGCATAATTATTATTATTTCTATATATGGAAGGGCTAAATCTTACATGGGTATGACAAGTGGTAATACGAAGTCAATCACTGACGTACCTAGTTTTAGAAACGAGTGCTAACATACTGCCGCCGTCACCAGCGATGACCAGATTCAACCACGCAGTTCCTTCCAAGTGAGTGTGGCAATTATTTAGCTAATTGCATGTTTATATGCATGTAAATATCAAGTGAGGTAAAACGTCCCTCCGGCGTTAGCATATGTATTGGAAGAAGCGAGCCGCGGAGATGCTTTTAACGGCTTCTTGCAGTGCACCGGCGTGACCCCTGGAAGCCGTGGCGTCGCGGTTGATGTCGACGATGACATTTATGGAAGTAAAAGATGTTCCCCTGATGTGCGAGTTTCAGAGTTTGTCTAGCCGTTTAGAAAGTGGCCGTCATGTTGGTCCTTCTTCCTGTGTGTCAGACGGCTGGGATGACGATTAAGAACTGTTTAAAAGTGAATTGAATTGAAAGTGAGTGTTCTCATTTTTTTTACGAAGGCCTGAAGACATATTTCATTACTTTTGAGACACAATTGGTTGAAGCTATATCTTTCCCAATATACTGCTTATTTATCCAGGGAATACAATAAAGACTAAGCAAAATTCATAGGACTTTGAGTTTACTTTGAGCTTTGAGCATTTGTTTCAAAGCACACAAGATGCTTGTACTGCGCATTCCAAATGCACAACGATGCAAATAGCATTCATCATTCCGAACAGGTCATTATGTGTTGAAGTGGGTACAATGGTCCTAGGCTGACATCGCAAGACTAATGCACATTTTATCTTCAGACCAATTCGCAAAAGCGGATTAGTCTGCAACCTCTCAGTTCATATTCGATTCCCAAGAGGCATAATCAACGGTTGCAGACCAAATGCCTCTGGATGCAACCAATCACAGCAATGACACGTGTGGCGAATCAGCGACAGCCATCTTGGTTGTTTATGAAAAGGCCTAATCGTTGCTCCCATAAGGCGCTCCTCTGTACAGTCACCGTATCAAACTCGCTCTAAATTAGATAAACGGTTGTGATTGGCCCGACCTGGGCCAGGTTCTGCTGGAAATCTGTCTGGACGGGATGGGGGCCAGATGCAAATGCCAAAGCAAGTAAAACATGAGCTCGCAGATTAATTTGGTTCTGAGGAAACAGTGGTCCTGCCTTGAACCCTTAACATTAGCACTACCACTTCCGAGGCTAGGGCTTCATTACATCAGCATGTAAAGGGTCCCATATGGGGGACTCCCATGCGAAATACCTCCAGAGGGGAACTTGTTAGAAACTTGGGAAGCATCCATTAAATGGTACATCTTTGTCTATTAGATGTATTGTAGTGTAGCTGTCTGTTATCCTGTCTGTCTGTCCATCTGTAATGTACATTACTGATGTCTTGACCAGTACATACTGATCATCCATGTTTTTTGTACCTCTAATATAGATTCTATAAATATTACAGCAACATGCAATTGAACATGAATGTCATACATTGCAATCTGCACTAATAAAACTTCCAGTTTTCAAGACATTTCAAATGATCATTCTTTAAGATGGAGCTGTACTCTAACGTGACAGCTCCCCGCTAACATCATACTTAGCCGCCACGTATTTCACTGTCCTCTGCACCTAATGTAGAGAGTGAGGAAGAGGAAGCCTAGGAAAAATGACATAAAGGCTTTTCATTAGTTATCAATGTGCTGAGTCGGATTCTAACCCTATGTCCTCATCATCAAACAGGGTGGCAAAGGACAGAGTGAGGATCCCCCTTCCACAGCCATTACAGTCACCGCTGGGTCGTGTCTCCCCCCCGCCCCACCCCCCAGTTTGCACCAGCAATTTTTGAACTCAAGGCTTTTAAGTGTGAGTCACTCCTTGCGATATTATCGGGTGTGTGTGTGTGTGTGTATGTGTGTGCGCTGGTGCAGACCGTACATCAATACGAAATGTAGGGCCTATGGGACGTATTAAAGAAATCTTGGTCATGTCTCTTTCACAAAGAATTAAATATTAAACGGCTCAATTTTCTTTCTTCTCCCTTTCCTTTTCCTCTCTTTCCATCAATGGCCATGCTTACGTTCTTCATTTCGCGTGAAGGGACACATTGGCATGTCAGATCTAAACGCTTAATGCTATGTCTTGTAGTCATCTTGCCATCCATCCTAATGAAAAGGAATTCAGAATTTCACCGCTTTTTTGGATAACGAGGGTTTTTATGCATCTTGAGTTCAAAATGGGTTCAATATTCAATGAAGTGAAGCAAATTAGATTCACGCCTTTTTCACTTTTGTGTATTTTCTCCAAATAATTTGAAATAGTTATGTCAATAATCGGTCATGCCAGGCAGCAAAATACTTCGCATCGCTGTTATCGGCCATTAAAATAGCCTACAATATAATACAAAATGGAAAAGAATGAAAACATCCGCTCTGAAAATGTTTAATGTAAATTGAACCCCATTCTCTTTCAAATCTACCTTTTATGTGTGTGTGTGTGTGTGTGTGTGTGTGTGTGTGTGTGCGCGCGCGCGCGTGTGCGTGCGCGTGCGTGCTTCATTTTCTCTTCCGATGATTTCTTTAATCATTAGTTCAGTGAATACACTATAGATGAGATATATGTGCAGCAAAGTTGTTAAAATATGCAAAAACGAATGGTGAGGTACCCAACGTAAGGACAGTAGTATAAATATAAATACCCTATAGGTGAGCTATATACAGCATGGACAGTAGTACAAAAGACAAGTACAATTAAAGCTAACAGTGCATCCATTCAACCTCCTGCTGTAAGCTCTGTCCCTGACAACAAAGACCAGGACTGGACTGTGCTCCGGTTGTTTCGTGATTCAACGTAGGAGGAGGAAAGGAAGGAAGGAAGGAAGCGAGAAGTCACCTGGTCCCCATGGGAACAGGGATGAGTAGGACGGTAGCGCTGGCATGGGGGACTCGTCCTTGGAACATTCTAGATAAGGTGGAGGTCATCGGCAAATCCCCATGAGATGTCCGGTGGTGGCAAGATGCTTTGTGCAATAGATTGATGAAGCAAAAGGTGGAGGAGAGGTCTGAGGTGGAGGAGGAGGAGGAGGAGGAGGAGGAGGAGGTCTCTGTGTGCTTTCTGTTAAAAGGGCAGGCATGAAGGGGTGGTGGGCTGGTTGGCTGACCTCTGCCGTTGCTCAGTAACACTGCAGTTTACTGCTGTGATCCCCTGCAGAGCTTCAAAGGAGAATAACTATGTATGCCATGTACGACCTCCCCCGACCACTCCGAGAACATAGAACACATAGCATCTGCTGTGTTTGAAAGTTGTTGCCACTTCAGCAATGTTAACCGAGACTAATATTGTCCCCGGCTTTCTTTATCTTTTTCTCTCTCTTGCTCGTCTTGTTGATAAAAATCATTTTTCTCATGTATTCTCACGCACCATGAAGCTAGGCTACACGCTAACTTAATCCCACTCCACTGCCAATTAGCTGAAAAGTAGCGCCTGCTTATTAAAAACACAGCACAGCATACCTGCTCTGCATTTTAACCATGACCAGACATACGTTTGTGTGTTAATTAGTTAGTTCCGTCCTATCCATCCTATGGCCTGGGTCTGTTATTGCTCCACTTTAGTAGCCCTTAACGTGTAGTCACACGTTAATGAAAATATCCTCCAGCTAGCCCCGCAGCTAAAGACGGACGGGTTTTCCCCCATAGCGCCCCGCAAGGAAGTAAATAAACACATACGTAGAGGCCTGCGTGTCACGTATGAATTTAGTCCATCTACCCGCGGAATAATTTCATCTGCATACATGTTTTTCTCAGTCAGCTAGGCGTAATACTACTGAGAATGAGGGCAGGATGAAGTGTACGCCGCTCGATTCCCAAATGTACACAATCTAGCTGTAGGTTGGCCTTCTTGAGCGAGATGCCCTGACCCCTACCTGGTCCTTAATGACCTGTATCTGTATTCACACTTAAATTGCTTTGGATTTGAAAGCGTTTGCTAAATCTCTGAATAGTAAAGATAGTACTACTACTTTCAGCTACTGCTATGTTAGTCCTTTCTAGTATCTGAATCTTGCAAGATCAATATAAAAAAACTTTTGACTTCATCCATGGTCAGCTCTTCCGCTTTAAATCATGCCCCCCCCCCCCCCCCCCCCACAAATGTCATCTTAAAATCGAGCGTAACATTTGGCTGAACCTGTATCCGTCGCAAACACTCGAGGTGCAATATCTGGCTTCCAAAGCGTTCCTTATTCCTCCCGGTGACCTGGGCTTTGGGAGATGAGATGGAGTAAACATCTTAACGGAGCAGGGCGGTCGCAGGGGAAGCACGTTCGCATCCAGCTGCGGAGAGGAGATATGAGAGAGTAGCTCCGCTCACAGCCTGATACACTGCACTTTGGGGGTCAACCGAGACCACTCTCTGAAACCAGATCCGTCCAGTCCACCACCTCACCTCATCCCCCTCCCCCACATCCCACTCCCCCCCCCCCCCCCCCCCCCCCCCCCCACCCAATCCTAAAATCAGCTTAAAGGAGAGCAGAATGTCAGAGCTGGCAAATTTACTTCAAAGGGGGAATCATCAACTCTCCCGCCCCCGCAAGTCAGACTTTTTTATTTCACCTGTGACGCAAAGTTAGATGTCTTCTCAGTATTTGTTGGTGGTTAATATTATGTGCTCTTCGTGTCTCCTCTCTCCTCCTGAAGCTGGACGAGAATCAACGGCAGAAAAAAATAAAACAAGCAAGTCGTAGTGCATTCAATTTGATCAGTAGCCATGAGATTAAATATTGATTTGCCGATACGGAGTGATTATGAAAATAGATGGCTTTCTATATGATGAGATGTATACGTTTATATTGTTTTATTTCCCTTTTCCACACTTATTTTCTAATGGATTGCCCCTCATATTCGAAGGAGCAGTTAGTCTGTGTAAAATCTGCATGGGTCTTAATCAATAATAAGATAATGGACAATTTGTGAGATTTATTGTTTTCAGAGACACAATATACTTCAATGCCGGATAAAGCTTCGACTCCCTCTGAGTTTTCATTCAATTCAGCCCAATCTCTCTCTTTTTAGGCATTGCTTGTTATTACTTCCCTCCCTCGGACTGAGGCTGATGGATGGGATATAGTGGGACACCCTCCTCTTCTTCCTTCATCCCCTTCACCTCCTTTTCCTTTCCACTAGATTCATCTGTTTATATGAGCGTCTGTTTGCATGCATGTGTTTCTGTGCATTTGTCAGAATCTGTTTCTGTGCATATACGTTCCATGAGTGCGTGTTGGCATGCATGCTTGTGTTTGCGGGCTTGTGTGATAATATGTTATGTTTGTGTGCTTTTGTGTGTGTGTGTGCGCACACACGTTTGTTTGTGCGTGAGTATGTGTAAGTAACCAAACTAAACAAACTAAACCAAACACACTGTGGAGGAAACCATCACCCCTTTCCGTTAACTTGATGCCTTCTCTCAACGCGCCAGTGTTTATTTTAAATATGTATTTGTTATAATTGGGTCTCTGTATGCAGCATAGCGTTGCAGTGCAGATAAAAGCTTTGCTGGGGCTTTTAGTTTCTACACGTTCGGTTGGAATAGCAGACGAAGCTACAGCTCAGCGGTGGCCATATTACTAGTCATGAACAATTTTGTCAGGGCATTTAGACAACCTGCGGTCCGTACTTACGAGTTCGGTTTTTGGCCCTGCAGCCGCAAGGTCCAAACAAAACAAATTGCTTTTCATCAATAGCCAGCGTAGTATTTATCTCTGTTTAGGAGATGAAGCCACACCCCGAGCAAGGCTTTGCTCACAACGCATTATTAACAGCCCTGCCATTGCAAAGGCTTTTATCTTAAGAAAACCACAACATTAGACATTAACAGTTGGAAAAAAGACAAAGTGTTGTTTAAATTAAATTTCCTATATTTAGCTGACACTTTCGTCCAAAGCGACTCACAGTAAGTGCATTCAACAATGAATAGATTTTTTTATATATATATATAAATAATATTATTATTGCACTTATATATATATATATATATATATATATAGTGCAATAATCATTCCAGTACATAATATTCACCAAATAGGCAAACTGCTTTAAGTGCTACAGTACACAACGAGAGATAGAGATGTTTTATATGCATATATATTTTTTTATTTCTTCTCATTGGCCAAGATGCAGTCTGAACAGATCACCTTTCAGCCTGTGGCGGAAGATGGGTAGGCTTTCAGCTGTCCTGATGTCAGTGGGGAGCTTGTTCCACCATTGTGGAGCCAGGATAGCAAGAGGATGGGTAGGCTTTCAGCTGTCCTGATGTCAGTGGGGAGCTTGTTCCACCATTGTGGAGCCAGGATAGCAAGAGGATGGGTAGGCTTTCAGCTGTCCTGATGTCAGTGGGGAGCTTGTTCCACCATTGTGGAGCCAGGATAGCAAGAGGATGGGTAGGCTTTCAGCTGTCCTGATGTCAGTGGGGAGCTTGTTCCACCATTGTGGAGCCAGGATAGCAAACAATCGAGATTTAGTTGAGCGGCTGCTGGGTTCCCCATGTAGTGTGGGAGAAGCAAGCCGTTAGGCAGTCATAGAGTGTGGTGGATGGGCTGGGGTGTATAGTTTGACCATGTCCTGGATGTAGGATGGACCAGAGCAGTCCACAGCATGGTAGGCAAGTACCAGTGCACGGTGCGGAGGAGTGGGGAAGTGTGGGAGAACTTGGGTAGGTTGAAGACCAGCTGGGCTGCTGCATTCTGGATGAGCAGCAGAGGACAAATGGTAAATGCAGACACACCAGCCAGAAGGGAGTTGCAGTAGTCTAGACGTGAGATGACAAGACCCTGGACCAAATCCTGAGTTGCTTTCTGGGTGAGGTAAAGGCATATCCTCTTGATGTTGTACAGCATGAATCTGCAGGAGCGGGTGGTCACAGTGATGTTGGCAGCGAAGGACAGCTGGTCATCCAGTGTCACACCCAGGTTCCTTGTCATCCAAGGTGCAGGCACCACAGAATCCACAGAGTCCTTCCCTGGAAGGAAGATGAGCTCATTCTTGTCCAGAATGTACTTCAGGTGGTGTGTCAAAATCCACTGAGAGATGTCGCCCAGATACGCAGAGATTCGTGCTTCTACCTGGGTTTCAGGCCTTGAAAAATACAGAATTAGTCATCTGCACAGCTGTGGTAGGAAAGGCCATGTGAGTGACTGACAGTACCAAATGACTCTGTGTACAGAGAGAAGAGGATGGGACCAAAGACAGAATCCTGAGGGACCCCAGTAGAGAGACTACAAGGATCAGACACAGATTCTGATCCTTTGATGTTATTTTCCTTGACACAGATTCACCTTGTCTTAAGAATTCCACTGTACATAATGACCATGTTATAGTTCACATCTGATAACAAAGCAAATTTGTTGGATTTAAATATTGATATAACATTAAATGAAAATTTTACTTTTACTTTACCGGTCCTTTTCCGGAAAATAGATGGAAAATGTTGCGATTGGGACAAAAACGGCCATGTGGTTGCCTGACTAACATTATACAACCACAACCAATATCCACTATGATATAATTTAGAAGACCTCCTCGCTATAAGTACCCCCACTTTCACCAAATGAAATACAGCTGAACCACCTGACACAAGCCTTTACACCGTCACTCGTGCACACTCACATCGGTGTCACGTTTCCCTTGGAAGTGCATCGCACCCCAGAGTCGAGACAACGTAATGTAGCAAAGGTATTACAAAGCTAAGGCACGGCCAATCAATTATGCTAACCTGATTCTCCCGTTTTGTGTAATATGCATTCAGCATAAGATGGGTGGTTGTATCCTGTTTCACTGCATCACACACGGGTAACCAGATAACGTTATGTAGCAACCAAGTCTCTCAACTGCATGTAGCGACCAATCAATTATGCTAACCTGATTACCTTGATGTGAAATACGTGTTTCTTACATCCTATTATAGTGGGGTTCAATAGCCACTCCATGCCTTGGGATAATGTCAGGTACATTATTATTAGCCTTAGTCGTTACTAAGATCACTTTTGTTTCGCTGGAGACTGGGTGGGATTTTTTTTCTTTTTTAATGAACACTTGACGTTAAGTGATTGCACGTCAATCAGCCCAAAAACCCAGCGGAAATATAAGGAAAAAAGAGTCATCCTTAATGTAGGTGGGTGAAATAATTAACAAACAAGTACCAATGTGTGTGTGTGTGTGTGTGTGTGTGTGTTGATGATTTTCTTCAAATGTTTCAATTATCTCCTTGGCCATACCTGCTGGCCCAGTTTTCTGCGTACGCCCACCTTGATTAATATCCTTGAGCTATTATTGTGTTTTTTCTCGCTGCACTTAACGACGGATCTAGGCGAATGCGGAAGATTGCTGTGAATGATAGATGAGGAGGTGAAAGTATGGTAGATGCTTGGTCTAATATGTTTAAACCTGCACAATGTACATTTTCACCTGCAGGTATTTACTCCATAGAATAATATAGTCATTAGAAAGTTTCTCAAGAAAGAATTGTGCCCATCCCTGAGTCAATCCATTCAGGGAAGTTTCAGGCGAAAGTCTGAAGATTACCTAACTTAAGCTACAATATTGACGTTGGCACTGCCGTATTTTACTGCACTGTATCATATCCTGTTCTATTTTATTTTACTTATCTAATTTAATTGACTGGATGCCTCAATTTCCGTCTGTATCAACAAAGTATTTTCTCATTTGATTGAATTGAATAGGCTGCTATGGGAAAACATGCATATTTAAAATATTTTTAATTTTTGTATCATTTAATGTTTGTTGCAATGCACACTTTAGATTTTCTTTATCCGACTGCTAAGAAGGAAGACGACGTGAAAGCCTATGAGGAAGCAGCCGACACGGTTAGTGGCAGCTGTGATAGGGGAGACAGGTGTGGCTCATCAAGGCGTCAGGCGCAGCTGCAAGAGGTGAGCATGATTAAGGGAAGTTATTTAAAAGCTGTTCAGTCGTGCGTGCTCTCTCTTGCAAGGCTGGGACCTGACTATTACACCAGCACCAGCACCAGCACCAGCTCCTGAGAAGAACGCCAGACTAATTGTGTGATTCGTTTAAAACCCGGTCATTTGGTTGTCTTTTGTTAGACAACATTTTTATATTATTTAGTAATTTTTTTCTGCATTGGTCAATCTACATCTTGTTGATTTGAAACCTTTAAATACACTTTTCTAGTGTTTGCTGGCCGAGTATGTGTTCTCTGTTAATAGCCAATTACGTGCTTACAAATCCACGATCCAGCAACATGATTGGTGGAGTCTCGCATGCAGCTGCATATGTCGAGAGGATTGCTAGTATAAAAGGTGTTGGACAAAAATAGATACAATTACATAGAGATTTTTTTTTTCTTGTACAGGGGGCGACTGTTAAGGACATGACCTTTGAAACATGTCGCCCATCTGACCTTTGACACCTGAAGTGAAGTAGTTATGACAATATTGTGCCCTAGCTCCTTATCTCCTCCATCCTTCCCCTGCTTTTATTTCTATGTGGTTGAACATAGACAGTAAGGCCTATCAAAGATAGCAACATACAATCATCAGGTAAAAAATAAATAAATATTTTCAAAAATACAGATAATATTCCTCAGCTATAAGGGAAAAAACTGGCAGGAACGAAACATACATCATACGAAATCCCAACCCCACCACCCACCGTTCAGAACACACCAGATTGCCCCCGCCCCTCATGAATAAATATGCACTCTGCTTTTCCCCATTTGGTGGTAGTTCATTTTTCACAGAAGGAGGAGAGGCGGCTTTATCGGGGGGGGGGGGGGGGGGGGGGGGGGGTTTGCTGAGCACTGAGCTTAACCTGCTGGCTCCTCCTCCTCCTCCTCCAAGATATGCCAATAACCTGTCCCTTCTCCCCACGTTTACCACCACATCCTTCAGCCGAAATATGGCTCTGCTGGGACGGAACTCTGGTGAGAGGAGATACCTACGTCCTGACGCCAAATCAGTTGGCTGGTGCGTGAATAAAGGATAGATTTAGTCCATTTCCATGTTGGCTAACAATGGAATGGGATGTTGCCGTGGTGTGGCTAGCGAAACCTCTTGGAATCAAACTGTGGGACCCAAACGAGGCAAAAATCTGTTGCTCTGTGTTCAGATGGTGTGCTTGACACGCGATAGTGGAAAACAATTATTCACTATTTTCCCCTCACTTTCATGAAGTTAACAAGTATCTATGACGTGTTTTAATTATGTAAGCAATATAAAAGTAATAAACACACAAAAACAATGCTTCATTGTTGTTTAGCTAATACAAAAACTCAAAACACAAATGAACACAAGGCCTTTATCTTTTTTGAGCTCCAAATTCTCAGAAATTTCCCCAAAAAACAGAAATCTTGATGAATATTTAATATCAGTTAGAAATACATTTGTTTCTTTTGTGTGTTCGTTATCTGCTCGGGCGAAAGTTTAATGCTTTGTTTATCCTCCGGTCAGATAATGGCCGTGCACTAAGCAGTGACCTCACTGACCAGTGTGCTGTTGGAGAGCAATGACCATAATCTAAACAGACTCCAAACTCTCACAACTTATACATAATAGTTGGTATTTTTTGGGATTCACTTAAAAATATTCTGAAATCGTGGCTGCTTCTTTCTCTGTCTAATCTGTAACAAGACTGGGGGACTGTGTGTGGATGATGGCTGGTTTAAGCAGCCTCAACTGGCCTGAGTCAGACTGATTGGACTCTGGGGCTGGGTGAGGCTGCACACATGTTGCACATTGAGCACACACTCAGGGAGATCTCCTGCATGGCAACCTGGAGCACCAGGTCATGTGTCATTATCTGCAAACCTTACAATAAACCGGTCTTCCAACACCACCACCATGAGTCCTTGTCTGGAGGAGCCCAGTTAAAGTCACCTAGGTGGAGTGTGGCAGCCACCTAGGTGGCATGTAGCAATTGTCCTTGTTACACAAACTTAACTATTAAGGCATTAGAAGATGGTATTAACCAAAGTGACTTTTGACGCATGTCATTAATGAGCAAGTAAGGCTTAGGGCTGCTGGCTGAGGGATGCCTATAGGT
Source organism: Lota lota (assembly GCA_026745465.1). NCBI lineage: Eukaryota > Metazoa > Chordata > Actinopteri > Gadiformes > Lotidae > Lota > Lota lota. The sequence continues at coordinate 26,903 of JACYXH010000739.1, forward strand.
AGACTGCAGACATTGGGGTTTGAATCCAGACCCTTTTGTCTGGGATTCAAACACCCTCAACACTACTAGATGATCTCACTCTTGACATTGGATGGATATTAAAAAGTGGTTGTTTAACGTCAAACTGATCATAAACACGTTATAAACCAAGGACTACACATATGTAAAGCATGTACATAAAAACGCATGCATCACGCGGTGAGAAGCTACGTTACATTACTATACACCACCAGGAACTATTCTGTAATGCATACACAGATCTCTTCGGTGCTCGGGGTGGAATGGAATTAATTAGCCGCAAGCTTTTGATGGATGTGTGGGAACGGAAAACAAGTCAAAATGCATTGTTAATGTCGGCGAGTGGTTATTGACAGGTAGACCGGGGAATAATGTGACTAATGACTAATGAGTGGTGAACGCTTGGCACGGGCTTGGCTCCTTCTCCACAACGCGATAAGTCAAACCTGCCTCAGCGTTAAGTGAACGGTAATTTCCTTTGTGTCACGAGCTCTTTTGTAAGCCCGTTCCTGAAGACAGCTTAATCATTTTTTTTTGGTGTGTGCGCCACTGCGCCGTACTAATGAAGATGGATGATACATTTTGCAGATCTTTTTTTTTTTTTTTTTAATTAAGCTAAAACACTCAAAAGTAAATAAAGGAAGTAGGAAAGGTGCTGATTATGGATTTGAGATATACCTGACATGCAGCACATTGTCACACTCTTTGTTTTAGCCCAATCAACAGCTGCCTGTAGTATCAATGTCTCTGTGAACGTCACAGTGTGGTGTGACATGAGATGATTGTGAGATGATCATGAGATGATTTTCAACATTATATATTTTTCTCATAATACAGCAAAACCTATTTCATCTTTAGAAAAGTGTGTGTGTGTTTGTGTGTTTGTGTGTGTGTGTGTGTGTGTGTGTGTGTGTGTGTGTGTGTGTGTGTGTGTGTGTGTGTGTGTGTGTGTGTGTGTGTGCGTGCGTGCGTGCGTGCGTGCGTGCGTGCGTGCGTGCGTGCGTGCGTGTGTGTGTGCGTGTGTGTGTGCACATGTTGGGAGGGACAAGGGGCCCAAATCATTTTAGGGGTCGGAAGCAGAATAGTCTGAGAACCGCTGGTTTATGAGACAGCGATCTCCTGTGACCCCATGCACATCAAGGCGAGTGGGGTCCCGACCACAAGGTTTGAGACGCACTGCGTTTGAAGGGATAAATGTAGTAGCCAGGGTGATGGACTACCACCATGAATGCTCTCTGGGTTCAATCCACTCCATGTACTCTCAGGATTCAAGACTCAAGAGTTTTCTTTATCAAATGCACAGTAAAACACAGGGTGGTTCTTGGCGATGAAATTGTGAAGAGATAACTTAGGGAAATTTCAACCTGTAGCCTATTTGTGTGACTAATGCGGTCAACAATTTTTGACATTGTCCATTATTGAGCGAGAGCGATGCAGGTGTAATCCGCGAAACGAGCTGCAACGTAATCCTTTGGGGCAATAGCGCCAAGTCAATATACGTCCTCTAAAAGTGCTGGTTTTTGGCCCTGACAGGCTCAGATTGTTACATGTGTTTGAAAACAGTATGGAAAGTATCCCTACAGAGAAATACTTTTTTTTTTTATGTTCCTTTCAGTGTGAAGTGTGTACAGTTTCCTCAGAGGCAAAGTTATGTAAAGATTCGTTTTTATGTTATTCACCTTTAGCGTTTTATGAAGTGTGATTGTTTTAATTAGCCTAGCTATACATGAAACAACATATACCGTGTCCTATGAATTAGAGATTCAAATTAATAACCTGCAAAATATTTAGCTTTCTTTCAGTGTAGTAGGGGGAAAGTTCGTATAAGTATGGTAGGGTGTTCACCATTGTGAAGTTGAAAACCCTCATTATTTAGCACAATTGAAGCTTAACATAGCAGGTTTGTTTGTTCATTTCAATATTTTACAATAATAGGAGCAAATACAATTGATGGATTTGAAAACTATGCAAAATATACCAACAAATGTGACACGCACGTTTTATGTAAGAGGATACTAAGATAATGTTTAATGTAATGTCAATGGCAGTCAAAAGTATTTTCAGACTGCAACAAGGAAATTATGAAAAACTAACAGCACAGACAAAAGAAACTGCACCTTTACTTTAGTTTTACTCCTGTGATTCTGTAATCATTTCACAGTGACTACAACGGATCGAAGCAGAAAATGAAAAAAACTCAAACAGCAGCTGGCCATATGGGGAAGCAAAACAAACGGGCACAAGGTGAGCTGTGTTTCATAAGCCTGCTGCATATGTACCGGATCTCCAAAAGAGCGTGTTTACCCAAAAGTTAAAAAAGAGAAAATAGTTTGAAAAGCGCACAACAAAACATGTATCAGAAATCTGAGACGGTGTTAGGAGAGGCATATTGGCGAATGTATCATAAACCGTACGGCGTGCTTACAACAATTTTTCATCGGGTGCAAAGATGACAGCACTGGCGGGACCTACAATAATGCATATATAAACCGCCCTCAATGATCTCTATGTGCATTCGAGGGTGGAACATATCTATCACACATACACGCGGCAAACCACAACATGCCTCTTAAAACGGGGAGAGCGCGAGAGAGAGAGTTCATCAGCCATCGGTTCTCCATCATCTCCTCCGCTTGGCAGTTTATCATAACTCCCCCCCCCCCAACGCAATTTAACTGTCAAGTAGTGCCGGATGACTCCCAGTGTGTGGTGGATGCATGAAAGGTGCGTGCTGGAGGTTGGGTGGGGAGAGGACGATGGTAGGTTGGAGGTTTAAGGGGGTGGTGGGTGGCTTGGCTAGGGAATGGATGAGGGGGGTGATCGGAGAGTGAGGGGCGGAGGTGTAGTGCAGGCGGCTTGTGGCTCAGAAGGTAGAGCGGGTTGACTGGTAACCGGAGGGTTGCTAGTGGGACCCCACTCGCCCGGCTCCTCCTAGCTGAGTGTCGAGGTGTCCCTGAGCGAGACACCTAACCCTAACTGCTCCCGACGAGCTGGCTGTCGCCTTGCATGGTTGACACCGCCATCGGTGTGTGAATGGGTGAAAGTTAGGCAATATTGTAAAGCGATTGTGGGTTACCATTAAGTGTCTCTGGCCTGGCGATGGAACCTCCCGGACCAGAACAAGGTCAGCTGCTCCAATGTAGTGGAGGTGAGAATATGGGAAGGGCTTATACTCATTTCTCCTTTGTTTCATTTTTGTCTGCATGGATTAACATGAATAATTTGCATGGTGAAATATGAAGAATCACATATTTAAGGTTAAACAAATGTGTTCAAAACATTTTCACTTTTAAAAAGTGAAGAAGTGAAGAAAATATGAAGAATTTACAGATAAAAGTTGCACACTGTCTATCTCTTACATGGTGGTTATGTAGTAAGCGTGGACATTAATTGGGTTGTGTGTCCTTGTGACACACAATGCCCTTCAGACATTTATTTGCTCTTTTTATAAATAGCTTATAGCTGTTGTTTTTTTAGGGGCACTTTTACAAAACAATTTGGCATTGCACGTGGACCCTTTAAATGTCAAATGCTGGAACAACCCCAGCTGTTTATGAGCTGGGCCGCATGGCCCAGCTCATGAAGACAAAATCGGGATGAGTCAACTTTTAAAGTTAATAATGAATTTAGTTTGGATGGCAGTCCAGGGAGTGGACTGAAGTAGCCTAAAGCCTCATCATCTCCCCTGAGAAAACCTTGGGTGCTTTAGGATTATTTAATAGGAGGGAGACAGTGAAAATGCATTGGAGTTTTGTAAAAAGCTTACTACACCCAAATGTGAGAGTGGCGAGAGTGGTCAAGTCTTTCACAGTCAAGACTGGGAAATATTCCTCTAGAGTGTGGAAAGGTTATTTATCCATTTAACATCGAGATGAGTCTGCCTTTGTGGAAACCTAAAGGTCAAGAACATAGTTTAATGGCTAGTGTGCGTGTGTGTGTGTGTGCGTGCGCTAAATGAACGAGCGAGTGAATGCTCTGCGATGACACAAGTATGAAGTTGAGAGAAACAAAATGTATGACATTTTTTGCTTACATTGGCTTAATAAAAAAAGACCACATTTAAATGTATGTGATGCTGCATGTAGCTAAGTACAATAAGCAAGAGCAATATATTCTCCTCTACTTAATGGCATTCAAGAACACATTATATATTATGAAAAATGATGGTCATGTTATGAATAGTGTTATGAAGAGTATGTACAAAAGTGTGAGAAATTAATTTGCCCAAAAAAAATATAATTTATCCTACAATTCTAGGTCCATTAGCAGAAATGCTGCAATATGCACATTTTATATATTACAAACTAATTTACGTGTTAATTCCCTTCTCCTGTCTTTCGGGGACTTGAACACACATCATGCAACCATTGCTGTGTCTCCCACCGCTAACAAACACGTAGGAAACATGGCAATGCATCACGCTGAATTGATTTGGTTTTCCGGCGTCGATTTCCGCTTTAGTATATAATCACGGGAGGATAATTAACTTAACATCGTCCAAAGTTGGCTCGCCAATACTGTACATAAATCATACTGTCCTCCTTCCAAAGCGGGCCCATCAGCATTTCTTCTTTTTTTTCCAGCACATTGCAATAAATCAACAAGAGAAACCGTGAGTCAAACTGAAATAGATGCAGTGTTCTGTTCATGCTTAGTTAACTAGGAGTGTGTGGTCTGAGAAAGAATATAGGTCATGGATTTTCTTGGTTTTGGTTCCAGGTCAGTCACAGAGGGCACTCCAGTCATGCTCCATAAAAAGCAATGTGATAACCAGCCTCGGTTAGGGTGATTGACTACACGGCTGGATGGTTCTGGGTTCGAACCCCAGTGTCCGCAATATACCTGTTAGGCATCCTTGAGCAAGAGGCCCTACCCCCCAGCTGCTCCTTAATGACAGTCAGTGGCTTGACCAGCCAAGACTGAAAAAAGTAGTAAGGATCGTACCTATACCCCTCTGTGCCTTTCTTTGGTATGTTTATTTTACTTCAGAGGATGTTATACTTTCACTTGCTATGTCAATACAGTTATAATTGTTATATGTATTAAATGCATTTGATTGTTTTTGTCTGGAAGTTGCATAAACCAGAAAAAAAAGTGCTACACTGTTCCTGTACGGACACTGTTCGAGCGCTAAGTGACCCAGCCATTGGAGCAATCTAGGGGAGGACATGTTCTGTTTCCATTTTTTAATTATACCTTTGGTCCCCCACCCCCTCAACCCTTTTACTAGTGTTGCACGTAGCTTTTATTCCAGAATAGAAACATAACAAGACAATGCACATGTGATTAAAACTCATTTTCAAAAAGAGTCGAGCAAGAGAGAGAGAGAGAGACATGAAGACACTACTGGAGACTCGGTCCTTGTAAAAAAAGAAAGTAACGATTTATTTATAAAAGGCGTCTTTGTCAGTCAGCTACTGACCAGCTACCGTCATTGGTCTCCTCCACCTGTCACACCCAATGGGCATCCCTGGATATAGCACCTTTTTGATGGCCACCACTATGTTCTACTACGCCTCTATGTTTGAGGAGGTGGTGGTGGTGGTGGTGGTGCTGCTGCATTTTGTGCCGTTTCTGACCTCTGCATAATTTCCCCATCATAAGTCACAACAATGCAGGGGACGCGTGTGAATACGAGGCCTGTCATTTAAATCAATCACGGCCCCACCCCAGCGAAGAGAAGACACAAACACATGAACGGCTACGGCTTCTGAATACCCGAGTGAGTGCCATCCATCTCCCCGAGCAGCACTCTGTATTTATCTGACAGGTGGGACCGATTTCCCAAGCGCGACAAACACTCACCAAACCATGATGGGAAGGATTCCTCTATTCCCCTTTTTCATCAAAACAAAAAGCTACCCATAGGGGGGATTTTAGTTGTAATGTATGGTAAATGGATGCAAACCTGTATAAAGAATGGTCTGTAGTAGTAGAATTGTTGCTGTGTGGTGACTTGGATAGTCTCAGCTGATAGGGTCTGGGCTCAAACCCTAATGTCCACGGTCTATCAGTCATCCTGGAAGAGAAGTTGCCTAGCCCCTACCTGCTCCATAATGACATGGATACAAAAAAGTGTTAGCTAAATAGCAACCAACCAACCTACCTACATGTGGCTAATAAAATACTTCAGTGTACTAAGAACGGCGACTAAAAATGCAATGTATTCATTTTGATCATCGCATGACGACGTAACGCTGCACCTTATCTTCCCCATCGTCGCGCCTTCTCCTACCAATTTAGCCGGAGCTAAGAAAAGAAATAGCGAAAGCTTTCTTCTAACATATCTGTGAAGTCATTATCATGGAAAATAGTCGTTTTGGGCTTTCCTTTGGGAAGACGCTTGGTTGTCGCACACACAAGAAAAGGTGTCTTCATAGGCCCCCGCCACTTAGAAGGTCCCCACATAACGAGCTCCTCCGCAAGTATGTGTTTCTTGTGCGTAGCACACACAGAGAGAGAGAGAGAGAAAGACAGAGTGCATAGCATTATAAAGTGTGATAGAACAATCTTAAGTAGTCTGGCCTGGTTTTAGGGTATGCAGAAACGAGTGAGGGAGTTTGAGGAAATGTAGGGTTTGGAAAATAAATAGTGTGTTTTATTTGTCTGGTGCTGGCGAATTCTAAAACCCGGACCCGAAACCCACACAAGATCTTGGCTTGTCTCCGTGCAATGGCTAGATTCCCACAAAATAAAATGTAATGGCATGGTATTAGTATTTTTGATGACTTGATACGTATTTAGATTAAACTAAAGAATACACACATTTAAAACATCGGCAAACCCAAGGCATTGGATATGGGTTGTGTCAATGTTTACTCTTATTTTATATATTTTTATCTCCTTCTAATTCCCATAACTGTCCTGTATGTTACTGCCACACCCTCATTTGTCATCTGGGATTTATAAAGTGCATCTTATTTTGGCTTGTGTCACCGTCTAACCCTTTTTTTTTTCAAGGTAAATACTCTACACACAAACTGAATAATTCAGCTAGACTTCATTTCCTTGCAAGCTGTCTACATCATCATCTCCAGAGGACATGGCCGCCTTTATTCTCCCCTAGCTCTGACTCAATCGTACCAGAGTTCAGATAATACAAAAGAACGGGAGGTAAAATAAAAAAGAGATGGGATGGGTGTTGTGGCTGGCAGTGCAGTGCAGGGATGAAGCATAAATACTTGTCAATGTCCTTGTTTTGGTGAAAGGGCAGCGCGTTGGGGTCAATAAGCAATCCATGGAGCATCCCAGAGCAGAGAAGACCCCCCGACCTGGGCCCCGGGCGGGAGTAGGACCCCAGCACCAAGATGTCAGCCAGACAGTGAAACTGTGGAAATTCAACATTTCCGAAAAGTCCTTGTAAGAATGCCAGAAGAGAGAATGGGTGGGTGGGTGGGTAGGGGGGGGGGGGGGGGGGGGGGGGGGGGGGGGGGGGTTACTGTTACTATTACTATTTAACACTTTCATCCAGACATTTACAGTTAATTAGTTGTTTCAGATACATACAAAATACATTATGGATCAGGTAGGGGTTAGACTATCCTAAGTAGCCTTTTCTGTACTTGTACAGTTATCCAAATCATTTGTGACAGATTCCTACATTCCTTCAATTTAATTAAATATCTGTTTACATTCTGGCCACGGCACTGATTTCTACAGAAATACTTTCACTTCATAATGTTTTACAAGCTTGTGCGGAAATGGGCTTTTCTTTCATTCTCTTTCTCCCTTTGATAAAATCGGTCACAGCTAATGTTTGCTCTTGAAGCAAAGCTAATGTGGGAAAAGCAGGTCATTGTGCAGACTTGCAATGCATTGGTGTTTCAGTGATGATCTATTTGTGGACTCTACATTATTCGGATAGCAAGGGAGAGAGAGAGGGACGTAGAAAGACGAAGATAGAGAATAAGGCATATAATATCCTTCCAGTAATTTCCATTGCGGCATCACAACCTTCCTAACAAAATGATTTTAACTTTGCCGGAACAAATCAACAAAGTAAAAATATAAATAAACACTCTCAAAGATCCGTTCATTATTCGTAAAAAAATAACCGAACACACTCGTAATACTACAAATACTGACACTAATGCTACTTTTAACTACTACTACTGCAACTGTGAAGGTAAAAAATACATTTTATTATTAGTATTACAGTAGTAATGTGAATTATTATAAAAATAATTGCATTGTAATATGTACATTTATGCCTTGTTTTCTTAATGTAAGGATTTCTAAATAAAACCATTTCCATAGAAATACCAAATACCACATTACCTTTTGTTCATACAAGAGGCTGCTCATGATTGTAGTCAAGCCTCCAATCCGTTTTGCAATAAATAGGTTTGTGATTGCATTTGGCATTAAAGGATTTCACTTTGCTACGCAGAGATCTCCACACACAGCCTGCTATGCCTATGTTTGAGAATGACACAAATAATATTCAGTGCAATCTTTTAATGTACACGTGCACATACACACACACACAAACACACATTGAATCTTTTAAGATGTTTTATACCAGCTATAAACAGTATTCAGTTTTAAGTGCGAACATAATGCTGTACCAAGTCTCCTACAGCACCTGTTCAGTAGTTTCTGGGAGAAAACCCTCATGGTGACAAGGATGTGTTTTGCAAGAAAACCATTTACGCAAATAATAGCTTTTTTATTAGATTGAAATGGAATTCCACAAGAACATTTAGAATCAGAGGTGTGTGTGTGTGTGTGTGTGTGTGTGTGTGTGTGTGTGGATTTTAGTTTGAGCGAGCATAGGAGAAAAAGGACAGCATAAAAGTTAGTCTGGCAATGTCTGTGTACGTGTGCAAGTTAGACAGAGAGAGACAGGCAACAAGAAAAACCATTAGCCAGACGGACGTCAATATACAAACTGAACTTGAATTATGGTGATTTTTGAATGATTACTGTGGGAGTGTGTGTGGATGATGGCTGGTTTAAGCAGCCTCACCTGGCCCAAGTCAGACTGATTGGACCCTGGAGCTGGGTGAGGCTGCACACCTGTTGCACACTGAGCAATCAGTGTGCAACAGGTTAAACCAGCCATCACCGCACACACTCAGGGACATCTCCTGCATGGAAACCTGGAGCGCCAGTGTCATGTATCATTATCGGCAAACCTTACAATAAACCTGTCTTCTAACAACCCCCACCCTGAGTCCTTGTCTGGAGGAGCCCAGTTAATGTCACCTAGGTGGAGGTGGCAGCCACCTAGGTGGCATGTAGCAATTGTGATTTGTGGCAAAGTTTTACTTTCTGCAGGAAAGACCAGGTGTCTGAAAATGGGCGGGGAATGACTAACCCTCATACGTAATTCCATTATTAGACTTTTTGTCTCAATGTCTGCCTTTGCTACAATTCCAGACGCAATCATCATCATCACCAATTCTGATGGGTTTAACACTGGCCAAACACGTTGAAGAGAGCGTGGGAGTCAGAATGACCCAAATGTAATTCATTTGGGCATCTTTAGCTATGCAAGAAATTCAGGGGGGAAAAAACAAGTTGTAAAAATGTGTAAACATGAAGTCAGCAAATTGTGATGTATTCTGCCAAATAATTTGTCACTGGGAAACTGCTTGGTGGAAATTAGTCCCCAGGATTCAGGACATAAAGGTGCGGTGAAAAAAAAAAAGGAAACTCAATCAATAAATGGCCTCGGGTTGATATCTAAATTGGCAATTGGCTTGAAAGAGTACTCTCAAATACTAGTGAATGAGCCAGGCTGGCTCCCTTATCAAAATAAATTAATCGAATTGGGGAAAAACAAACACAAATTTGCACTGTTTATTATATCTTAATATCTAATAACTTTTGTATTTGTTTAGGTTTTAATTAATTCATACATTCCCTTTTTAATCCACATTCATCCCTATTTCCTTTGCTTGTGTCTATTTTGGGAGTGGTATGGTGCGTTCCTGAGCTAACTTTACAGTTGGGGTACTGTACAGGTGAAGCATTCATTGCCCGGGCAATCCAATGGCCTGCTTCCGTTGGAGTCAGGTGACTCCCAGAGGATCAATAGGAAGAGGAGCACGGTAGAGGTCAGAACTGGCCGGCTGGTTGACTAATGGCTCAGACCGACCTCACTAAATCTCCCAGGCAGAAGTGTGCCACCAAAATGGAGGAGTCAAAAGGTGCTGGCCAAACCATGACCAGATTTCTTAAGCGGGGGACAAGGACAAAAGAGGTCTTAAGGTGTAAAAAAAAAGAAGCATTTATTAAAAAAATTATACAGTGAGTAAGAATGAATGTTGTTAGTGTAGGCGTGTGAAAACAACCAAAGGTGATACTTTAAAGAAAGCTTCAGCCAAACACAACAATGAAGCTGAAAGGCTCAGTGGGAAAGAGGGCTTGCTTCCAGACACATGGGGAGTGGAGCAGCCAACAGGAAAGGGGAACCGCCCCCTTCCTCCACAGGTGAGGAGGGGGCGGTGCAACAGAGTCACTTTTAACTGTGGAGGGGAAAAGTGAAAAGAAAGATGGAAGGAACCAGCAGCCGTCGCAGCGGGAAGCATACGATCATACCCTGACATGTTGTTTCACAAGTTTGGCGACGTCCTGAGCGCATAATAACGTGATTGCGGAGAAAATGAACTAACGGATACCTACTTGCCGAAATCTCCGCCGACGACGGCAATGCGAACAATGAGTCAGAAAAACAAGGTGGGTGTGATTTATTTTGAACTTTTCCCACAATCGGATTTCTGAGTTCCCCGTCCCCACTAGGCTTAATTTAACAGTGACCAAACCAAAACCGCGTTGAGTATATCAAGCTACGTGCTCCCTCTTATCACTGGCAAGAATAAAGAATACCCCAAAATGGTTTCTGGCTGTGAGGGTGGAAAAAGGAGCCTGACCTGAGGTTACATTCAATTTTGGAAAATGAAATTAACAAGCAATCTGAAAGATCAGGCGCGCACACACACACACACACACACACACACACACACACACACACACACACACACACACACACACACACACACACACACACACACACACACACACACACACACACACACACACACACACACACACGGAGACACTAACAAATAAACAAATACATACATTTGCACACACACACAATCACACACATCGTCATACACAATGGCTTTCGCAGTCATATGTTTATGGATGATGTCGTCTGTGCACGACAGGGCCCTAGGTAACAGGGGGTCTTTAGAAAGACAATTAGACCCCAGCGCCTGTGAGTAAAGCAGGGTGGGGGCACTCTGGGAGTGCAGACCCAGGGAATGGTGTGTGTGGCGGTGGTGGTGGTGGGGGGGTGGGGTGGGTAATCCCTCAGAGTGGGTCATAGATGGAGCTAGAGAGAGCAGAGAGCCAGGCCTTGATGTTCCTGATTGCCCTCAATCATGGCTTCTGATTGGGTGACGGGATGATGGAGAGGGCCCCGAGAGCGAGATAGATAGAGAGATAGAGTACAAGTTAGGGTCTCTCTCTCGCTCCCTGCTCGTACACTAGTTAACCGCTTCTTAGGGATCCATTTATTTCTGACCTCCTTTAAGATTCACTATGAGTGGGAGCAGTGGACACACACACACACACACACACACACACACACACACACACACACACACACACACACACACACACACACACACACACACACACACACACACACACACACACACACACACAGAAAGACATATAGACAAATACACACAGACTGACGTGCACATAAACACACAAAAACACGGATACACACACGCACACAGGGAAGCACTCAAGCAAGTATAATCAGCAATACATGTTTGTGCACACACACACTCTCTGGCACTTTCTCTCCCAAGTGTCCCTCGAGACACACACACACACACACACACACACACACACACACACACACACACACACACACACACACACACACACACACACACACACACACACACACACACACACACACACACACACACCAGCCTGATTTGCTTTCACAGGGCAACATAAAGAAACAATGAAAGGGAAATTGAACCAGCGAATGAGAGTCCAGTGGATGCGGCTGTAATAGGCCCTGAAAGCAAGGCACCTTTTAGAAGCCATTAGGGTTCATTCAGACCCTAATCACGAGCTAATCCCAGGGGACATGTTGGTCCCTGTAGCCCTCCCTGTAGGTGTGTGTGATGGCGGCGCAGCAGTCCAAGCTGAGTGGCTTTGACACAGCCGCGATGTTTGATCAGGGTCGGGTGAGGGTGAGGTGAGGTGTGGGGGTTGGGTGCTGGACTGAGCCAAGGGTGGGGGGGGGGGATGGATGTGACCTTCATGTCATCTGGGGAGATAGAGGATTAGAGGAGGGGGGGGGGGGGGGGTCTCCCGACGTGGCCGTAGCTGGAGAATGCTAAGTTACACGGCACACACACACACACACACACACACACACACACACACACACACACACACACACACACACACACACACACACACACACACACACACACACACACACACACACACACACACACACACACACGCCCCATCGTACACAGTGGATTGTTTGCAATGAATCAAAACAGAGGAAATGGATGATAGCAGCAGAGAAGAGTAGGATGACCACGGCTATGGCATGGGCGTCCCGGCAGTGGCTAGAGTGTTACTGGGTTCGATCCCCACGGAGTCTACCTCGTAGGCATCCTTGAGCAAGAAACTTCTAACCCCCTGGATGCTCATTAATGAAATCACTGTGCGTCTCTTTGGATAACTGTATGCAAACTCTATAAATAGTCAATAAGAGAGACACGGCCATGTATTACGTGTGGGGGAATTGTGGCAATTAATATGAACTGCCGATTCATTAAACGTTTCATGAAACTTTTACAAAGGTTTTTTTTATAATGATTGTTTTTTTGTTCCGTTATCACTACTTTAGGATTCTACTGTTTGTCTTTTGCACTTGCCTGCATTTTACCCCCCTTCCCTTGTCTTGTGTGCCTAGTGCTTTACCTGCATGCATTTCTCATTCTATGTATTGCTTTTGATTTTGTTACATTACTGCTAAGGATTTTGTAAACACTGCAGTTAAATGCTAATGTAAGTGAATCTATGAAATGGGACACTGTGTGTGTGTGTGTGTGTGTGTGTGTGTGTGTGTGTGTGTGTGTGTGTGTGTGTGTGTGTGTGTTTGTTAGTTATTTTGTTCATCTGTGTTTTGATGCGTTTAACAGTCTTATAATTGTTTGCACGTGTTTGTGGGGTGGGGGGGTCGGTTGGTGTGGGTATATTATATATATATATATATATATATATATATATATATATATATATATATATATACATACATACATATAAGCAAGTGTGCGTGTGTGTGTTTGTGTTTGTGTTCATTTGTGGGCATTGGCGCATGTATCGTTTCCGCCTGGTCGTCGTGGGGATGGATGAGAGGGTGGTGTCACCTTGGCAACAAGAGTTTGCAGCATCCATCATGGCCCCCAAGGTTGGGGGCGGAGGCCTTTTTTTCATAACCTAATGACACGTTCCGTCTCGCACGTTCCGCTTCACAGTCATGTTTATACACCGAGACGCACGACACGTTTGTGCGTGCGTGTGCGTATTAGTGTGTGTGTGTGTGTGTGTGTGTGTGTGTTTCACGTTAGTGCTTCGCCCGAATGTGCGTTTCACATTTTGAAACCCTGTCTCATGTTATGAATCCCAGTCATGTTCTAAATTGTCGAAAGAAACGATCTGAAAAGTAAAAACCTCCAATTTCGATTGAATAAGACTGTAAAAACTACGTGAGGATATTTCTAAGTGTAAATAGGATTTTCCAAGGCATTAGAAATAGCATTGTCATAGTTGTTGTCACTGTGACAATTTGTCATCCAGTAAAAATAACTGAAAGAGGGCAAGCGAGGAGACGTTTGAGTAGTTAAGAAGACAGATGTATAACGTTTGTTTTTTCTAAACTACAGACATATGTTCTGGGAGCTGACCCTCACGTTCCTCTTTTAAACACGGAGAGTGCTCTTCAAGGAGCAGATGACCTTCTTCCTGCACCGTCATCGTCGTCATCAGCATCATCATCATCATTAGGGACATCTGGTATGACCGATATTTTTTTAAGCGTGTTTGTGCATCCAAATCATCAAATGTGCAGAAATGTTTGCACACGCTATGATTTACCTGCGTGTCTGCCTGTTTATCAGTGTTATCCAGTTTGTCAATGATGTGTTTAGAAAAAGGGGGCTTTATAAATAAGGGCATTTGAACTTTTCAGTAATTTAGCAGTCACTTTTATTTGTAGATGTCAGGCATTGGCATCTTTCAGCTAAAACAACCTTTTAGCTGAAAGTCCCCCCATATAAAACATTTATAAATTGATATTTCAAATGAAAACTATATATCTAAATGGTGTTTACACTGTGTGTGTGCGTGCATGTGTGTGTGTGTGCGCGAGCAAATGTCAATCCATGGCAACCTATTCTTCAAACATCCTCACTTGTAGAAATTGTCTACGCTTTTGTGGGGCGTGGTCTGGAATGAATGTGCAAGACTTTATTCTATCTCAGCCTCAGCGCTTACTTCATGAGAAGAAGAGAAAAAAATAAACAGACTATAAGTTCCACGTCAGCAACAAAAAGAAATTCTGTCTCATCTGCTGGAATACTGTGACAGTGGTAAAAAGGAGTCGGTACGCGAAGGGAACATTATTTTAAACACTGACGAAAATTGTGCTGAAATCGTGCGGCCTCTGGAATAAATTGAAATCCAGTTGTTACGGTGAAGGTTGGCATTCCCAGGTTCCCTGTTGCAGAAATCTCAATCTCAAATGATTTGCTCTCATCCTGGGTCCTCCCGCATGCAGATGTCACACACGACACAAAGTAACAAGTCTAAACTGAATGACTCCTGCACTCATTACGGAGAAGTTAAAAAAAGAAATTAACAATTGTATTTAGTCACCAATTTAAATTTTTTAGCTGTAGAAGAATTACGAGGTCCAGACTTCGGTGACCTCATAGCTGGCTTCGGGCATGTGAACAACCTCAAGGGGTTGAGGGTTACGTAAGGGGGTGAGTGTTAGGTAAGGGGGTGAGGGTTAGGTAAGGGGGTGAGTGTTAGGTAAGGGGGTGAGGGTTAGGTAAGGGGGTGAGGGTTAGGTAAGGGGGTGAGTGTTAGGTAAGGGGGTGAGGGTTAGGTAAGGGGGTGAGGGTTAGGTAAGGGGGTGAGGGTTAGGTAAGGGGTTGAGTGTTAGGTAAGGGGGTGAGGGTTAGGTAAGGGGGTGAGGGTTAGGTAAGGGGGTGAGGGTTAGGTAAGGGGGGGTGAGGGTTAGGTAAGGGGGTGAGGGTTAGGTAAGGGGGTGAGTGTTAGGTAAGGGGGTGAGGGTTAGGTAAGGGGGGGTGAGGGTTAGGTAAGGGGGTGAGGGTTAGGGCTGCTGTCACTACCGTAGTTGAGGATTGGTTGGTGGTCACGGTTGGAGTCTCACGGTCAACGACGGCCGCAGGGTTTAACCGGCCAGTCGATCGGCCAACGGATGTGCTGTACGTAAAACGCCTGACCGCTCACGGTACACCGGCTCGCTCGCCGCGCAACGGCCAATCAGAGAGCTAGA
>JACYXH010000739.1:47500-272500 GCA_026745465.1 Lota lota
CTGTGGATGCAGGAGGCTGTACTGAGCTTGATTTTAAAAACGCCAGCAGCAGATTAGCAAATATTATCCAGCTGCTACCTGATATTGGAATACACTAACTGTAATGTTGGAGAAGCCAATGTGACTGAATGACAGTGAGAGAGACACACACAGGGACAGAGAAAGACCGAAGAAGTCAGCTAGAGAAACGGAGAGATGGAGAGAATGCACATTCACACAACCCAGACTGTAGTCGCCTGTTTTTTTCTTTTTTCAAATTAAGAGTTTATTTCAGGAGATGATGATGATGATTATTATGATGGCTGTTGTGTATGCGGAGATGTGTTCAATAAAATAACATTTCAAGTGTCCCCATGACTTCAACACTGAGACGTTTTTAAATGTTCCTCTATTCATTGACACTTGCAATCAGACTCCAAAGGCAACTTGATTTGAGGACGCTTTTATCGTGAACGTCACCATGAAGACGTTAGTTTCCTAGTTTTGGTTTTCCGTTAGCAATCCAACCAAAAAACATCAATTCTAATATTCCTAGGGGATACAGGTGTAGGCATGTACTTCACATGTGTGGTTGTATTGACTATTCTCTGTTACAAGGTGATGACGATTCCTCCTGAATGTACCTTGTCGCCCACTGACCATATAGGATCGTGCATTGTAGAGTGTAGATGTCACTGTGGCAGTTACCTTTTTATATTTGTGATCCACACATGATCCCCTGGAGAGAGTTTTGCAATATGTCTCACGTTGAATCACTTTTGATCCAATTACCTCTTTTCATTCTTTCTGTTGGATTGACCCTTGATTTGCAAACGCTGGCTACTAAATTGATGGGAACGTAGGGAGGGTAGTCCTTAGATGTTGCCCCATAAGCAGCTGTACTGGATTGTGCTTAATGGTGTTGCTTGTTATTCCAGCAATGCCAGGTACGGATCTGCCACCTTCTTCAGAGGAGTCTCTGTGGTTTGAACTGCCCCCTCAGCCTCTCCTTCCGTCTGGGGGAAGTTAGGACTGCCTGGTACATGATAAAATCCCATAATCCTTTCCAAACTGCTTTACTTCATATCCAGAGAATTGTGGCCCATTGTGGCTAATATGTGTCTCTGGTATGTCGTGGTATACCTCTTAGTTTTTTTAACATGGTTCTTTCATGGCTACTTTTATTAGAGAGAGAGAGAGAGAGAGAGAGAGAGAGAGAGAGAGAGAGAGAGAGAGAGAGAGAGAGAGAGAGAGAGAGAGAGAGAGAGAGAGAGAGAGAGAGAGAGAGAGAGAGAGAGAGAGAGAGAGAGAGGAGAGAGAGAGAGAGAGAGAGAGAGAGAGAGAGAGAGAGAGAGAGAGAGAGAGAGAGAGAGAGAGAGAGAGAGAGAGAGAGAGAGAGAGAGAGACCACACTTACCTCTGCAGTTTTCTTTATGCATCTCCCTATCATTGTCTCTTTCCGTCTCTTTCTCTCGTTCCCTCCCTCTCTCAGCTCATTTATTTTTATGGAGATGGCAAACCATTAGGGAGATGATTCTCTTACAGATTTCCCAGCAAGGTAGACCACAGTCTGGGAGCTGTTCCGCCTGAGCACTTGCACTGCAAAGCCTGCATTTACGCTGCAGTTCAAAATCCCACCGTTGAGCGCTGTTGGCTAACTCTCACTCAGCAACACACAAAAAATACGAGAGATGTAGTAGCTAAAATAGGAGGTGGGGGTAGATAGACACGGTTCTGTCTCCAGTGAGTCACACATCAGAACCATGTAAATATTGTTCACTCTCCGTGCTTATTTCCTTAATATTTCACAAGAATAGTCCAACGTTTCCGACAGATCGAGCTCAGTGCTCGGCATAAACCAGTGGGTGGTGTTTTATTATGTAGGCCTACTTCAATGATTGTCGGTTTAGTTTTTTTGTACTTTATATTAGTTGCCTTCTGGGCTTGGAGAAGTTTAACATTATCACTATTATGAAGTTATTCATGCCTCGTTGGCGTTTGTTTATGTATTATCTTCTACAGAATTCACCTTCTGGGCACCAACTGAAAAAGTCATTATTAAGAGAGTATAACATGTCTCTCTACTTCCTACAGTTTAGTTTTGACAACATCAGCCCACACCCCGCCCTCTCGCTCCATAGTTTACGTGAATGGTCAAAAAACATTTCTGATGGCGTCATTCTCACCTGTCAGTCTCATCAACTGTAACTTTAATGGTAGCATGTCTGATAATATCATTGGCTTTTTTAAGCATAAGAAACAGCATAGGCCTGCAACACCACACTGAAACAATGTCACTATTAATGGATAGGTGGTTGCAGCCAACCATTGGTCCATCGAGCTGCCCGTGCCATTCGACTCCTGTCAAGACCAATCTGGCCAATCACAGCTCAAGCGCCACCCGGTTGGCCGGCCCAAATTGTTAGGGTTTTCCTCCAGTCTCTCTTGTACAACGAAAGTGTCACAAGACAGACTGGTAATCAAGGCTACTATTTATATGATCTGTAATATTCCATTCGGTTGTACTGTAAATTCTGCTGAAATGTCTAAAGATGTATGAGCAAGCAAGCTAATAAGATGTCAAAGTTATTCCTTTCATACAACATAACAAAAAGTGTGAATATTCTTCAGTGCATCTCAGATGCGTCAACCATTTATTACCATCAGCAGCAATGCCACCGATATATATATATATATATACACTCACTAACCCTATATGAGAGGGAGAGGAAATGTGTTGTCTTGATAATGTTATATCCGGCTTGAGATGTTAAAGGATTTGGCCGGTCTCGGCATAGACAATGTCCCCAATTAACCTGGGGTCTTAACGAACCGGGGGAAAATCCTTTAAACCTGCTAGTGCAGACAAACACAATTGTGTTGTCACAAATCGTTCAGCTGTAGAGGAGGTTTGGTGGATTCGATTTGGATGCAAAATAGCTAACAATGACTAACTAAGGTGAAAGTGTTTTGGCATACTCCATAGCTAGACTGAAAAGATGAGTAGCATGCGGTGAAACGAGGTGAAAACCTCAATTTATTTAATGTGTCTTTGAAAATAAAGGTTTGTCTTCCATTTGATAAAAAATACCGTGACAATGTATGCTACACTCTTAGCGATCGCCTCTCGCTTTGATCAAAGTACTCCCGCTTGTCCGTCCATCTATCAGTCCGCTGTGAAGGGGAGGGAAAAGAAGGAGAAGCAGATGAGCAACTTGGGAGAGATTTCACACCCTCGTCCCTGATAACCAAAGGCAGTCCGAGTAGCCAGGAGCGGTTTTGAGTGCAGTGACAGTTCTGGCTGCAGTAGAAGCAACAAGAAGCACTGTGAGTATGTGTGTGTTTAAGTGACCTCATTTCGTCATGTACTGCTTTGGTACAGAGTTGGTCCCTAAAAGGGGCTTTGGGGATTCAAGTACATTTGTTAAGACGCAGGAAGTACAGAGGCTACAGGAAGTACAGAGGCTACACGAAGCGCTTGGAGAGCTGCTGAAGTGAAGGCCTTATTCCCTTGAATGCAAATCACATTAATCTTTAGTTCATATGCTATATAGCCTATCTGATAGCATGCTTTGTAAATTATTTGCATTCAACGTGTGAAATATGAAATAAATGTGAAATACAAAGGGAATTCAAAACAACATTCATCTACGTAAAACTCTACCTAAACCAGAATTTTCCCCAAACTACGTTTACAGAAAAACGAGACATCCCTCTCAGTTGTTCCCCGACATGTTCAACCCACTCATTCATCATACGGCACACGCCTCAGCTCCCCTGCAAGGTAAAACCTGAGGTAATATCATAGGATAATTTATAACAAATAAGATGGAATAGCCTCGGGATTAAGGAGGGGGCACACACAATCACCTTAAAATATTTGGCAGTGTGCTCTTTAGCCGTGACCTACTCTGTGTTTGGCCAATGGGAAATAGGAGTCTTCTGGGCGACCTTGATTAATGGTCATGATTACCTACTCAGAAAATGTGGTTTCATGGGCCAACGGCATCACTTTTATGACTTTAATCCCCGGGCGCCATGCTTAATCTTACGGAAAACACTGTGGACAGCCCTTAAAGACTCTAACGTTGCGTGACCAAAGATATGACCTTTTATATGCATACACCTCCTTCCTTTCACCCCCTCTTACACGTTTATGTTTGCATATGGTAAGACCCCGGCCCGGTTCACACCACGCATACAAGGGCACGTGTCTCCTGAGGTTAACAGGCTTGTTTCCGCCTCTCTTGGCGGAAGTCTCCCCGGTGACACTTTACAATAAGGGAACATTAATTCATGGATTAATTAATTCGCACATAAAAGGCATTTGCTCTTGTACCATTACTCGGATTCATTCCAAACCTCTTGGAGCTATTTATCTCATCGCCCCCAAGGGATCCTGAGAAAATGATATTGATTTGACCTATATCGTTAGAGTGGCGTTGACAAACGTGTGCAAAAACTCAAAACCTCATTAGGAATGACATTTTCTATTAAATTAAAAACAGCCGATTAAATAATGTATAAATGAATACCTAAGTCAACATGAACACCACAGGTCAATTATTACTACTCATAATTTAACTGTTAATTAATGCTTATTACTGCATCAACTAATGTTAATTAATGTACCCTTATTGTAAAGTGTAACCGTCTCCCCTGTGTGGAGCAGCTCCCTGTCAGCATCCCCTTATCACTGAAGCTACACTTAATCTCATTCAGTTCACAAAAACAAGGGCAGCCCTCATCAGACCCGAATTCACTCACTGAGCTTCAAAGTAAAGGTTGTGTTGCGGTGTGACATTTCCCTCGACAACTTCTCAGGTGGCTTTTACTGTGGAGGAACATCACCTATAGTTGTCGCTTGTCACTTGGTAACTGTTAGAAGTTAGCGGAGGACCAAAACACGGCTGACAACCAGATTGCGAGGGGAAAGGTGAGCGAGAAACAAATAGTCATTTAACAGCACGTCTGTTTCATGTTTGACAATGTAGGCCTCCTCTGTTATTGAAAGCATAGTTTGGAGGCCGAATAAAACAAGATAGTGTTTGATAGAAAAGAAAAGAAAAGTTGACCAATCCAAAAGAAAGGCTGTCTGTTCTGCTAGCATAGTCGCTTTTGTGTTCTGTTTCAGAACACAAAGTAAAAGTTTGTTTGAAAGAACTAACCGAAGCCTCAAGTGTTCAAATTAACTGGAATTAAAACATTTTTTTTTTGTGGGGGGCGGGGGCGTTGAAACAGCATGGAGGTGTTGCTTGGGGGAATATATAAAAAAAAAACTAAAAACACTTCATTTATGTTGGGTTTGAAGGATGCGTGGATACAGAAACCCATTTGTAGAGCTGCCACTTCCTACCGCGCGGCCAGACTTGAACGCTTTCCAGGGCGAGCCCTCCACAATGTTAACAATTAAATATCACCTGCAAGTACGCAAGGGGAGGCTAAACATCTCTCTCTCTCTCTCTCTGTCTCTCTCTCTCTCTCTCTCTCTCTCTCTCTCTCTCTCTCTCTCTCTCTCTCTCTCTCTCTCTCTCTCTCTCTCTCTCTCTCTCTCTCTCTCTCTCTCTCTCTCTCTCTCTCTCTCTCTCTCTACCAGTAGCTCTCATGCGGACTCGTTCATTCCCTTAATGACTCAGTTTTTTGAGCGGCAGCCAGTTTGTGGCCCCTGGGTGTTGCAGGCCATTCGAGGCTGTGCCAGGGATGTAGCCATGTAGCATAGCTAGGCTAGCGGCCAGCTCTGTGTCTGGACGCAGCTTCCTCATTTTTTGGCCGCTATTAAATTTGTATTTTTTCAAGGGCCACAGTCAGCTGTAGCCAACTGTCTTGTGCTAGTTCATACTTAGTTGGGGAAAAACGGAACAGAAGTGTTTTCTGTCTATCTCTGTCTATTTATATGTCTGTGTATCTATCCATCCCTGTCTGTCTATGTATGTCTATCTATCTGACTACATCTATCCATCTCTGTCTATCTCTATTTATCCTTCTTTATACCTTGTTGGCTGCAAACTATCTCTTTGGAGCAAAGGTAAAAAAACAAAACACATATTTATTACCCTATTATGTCTTAACAAAAAGCAAAAATAACAGCTAAACCCAGATATTCAACCTCCATAATTAGATTGAAAAATAATATAATCTGAAGAATGAAACACACCCTGTCAAACTTGTCATCTAAAAGGCATTCAAGAAAAAAACGTTTTCAAAAAGCTCATTACCAACGGCTAGTCGGTCTACACAATCCTCTTAAGTACTGGCGTCTCGCTTGCCTGTAGCGTGGCTTTGGTGACCGATAAAGTTGGTTTATGCGCCACTCTTCCTCTCTCAGCCATTAGCCATAGTCGCTAGCTACAAGCTATTCATCATCTCTGTCGGCGTGCACATGTTTGTACTGGGAATGCCGAGGTGAACACAGAGTTTAGTTCCCCAATGAAAAGAGGCGTCTCACGCGACCTGATTGTGCCGCGACTACACTCGTTATCCACCTGGTCCCTGCTGTTCTCAATTCAAACGGGTTTCATGTCGCGTGAATTAGGAGTCTGTCCTTATGGCCTGTATGGTTGTAGCGCCTCTCTCGCTGTCCTTCGTTCCCTTTCATCCGGCTCGCTCATTCCCTCCTCTCTCAGCCAAGCACAGTGTCTGGTTTAGTCTTTATCTGGAACGTCGTCATAATTGTCTGGTCCCATAGATCAATAAATATGTGCATCCTTACCTAGTGCTTAGGGTGTTTTCACTCATTCATAGCTGTCGGATGGCCATGGACTTTCTTACATTCGACACTCAAATTAGAGCTCTTAAAACCTACAGCACCTTCAAGGACATCCTTTTTAACTTTGCCTTTAAAGGATTCCTTTCAAGGGGTCTGTGGCAGCATGAACAACTAAATAAATAAATGCATGGATGGGAAAAATACAATAAATGTGATGCCTGTGCGTTTCTTAAGAAAACCCTGCTTGGCCCACATTTGTATTTATTGTTCAAACAAGCCTTCAAATACAGACGCATGACAACATATGTTGTTGTCTGTGTATTTAACAGCATTAAACAATGATGGGCCATGACTTCGAGGGAAAAACATTTGATATAAAAATAGTTTGTATTTATATTTCTTTGGTTAGTTAGTATGGGTGACAGAGGGAATGACTGAAGCTCCCTTTGAGTCAATTAATGTGTGAACTAATACAGAATAGACCTAACAAAGCCTTTTTCTATTCTTTTTTCTTTTTCTTTTTTGTCATTGAAAGTGGAAATTCAATAACACCAATGGGTTCATTGGTGTCTTAACAACATTTCAATTATTCAGTTACTTTTTGAAGGCCAATTCTTTATGCACTTTTTTTGACCTGATGCACTAGAGAGCAGCCCTCGGGATTTATGAATACAACACTAATAGTACAATGCGTGGAATAATTATTGAGGTCACCATGTCTATAATTAAACTATTAAATACTAGCATTGATAATAAACAATGCATGCAATTACACATACACGGGGATAAATCTCTGGCTATAATTAGAGTGACACGATAAATGGAAAGGTGGGAGAGACCCCAAGGGCAATATTATGGTTGGTTTTATTTACCAAACTACATAAATTAGTGGCAATAGCCTTTATTAGTTCAATTCCCCTCCTCTCATCTCCCAGTGGGCTCTACGACGCAGACTTTAATGATTTAGTCTGCAGAGGGAGCAGTCGTTACTAGCATCTGTGTCATGAATGTATTTCACATTAATGTGTCAATAATTTAAAGCCAATGTAAAGATATGCACTGAGAAGGTTATTTACACTTTAGTTATTCAGATCAGGAGGTTTTATCCAAAGCGACTTACAATGAATTCAGATGCACGTTAATCGGGGGGGGGGGGGGGGGGGGTACTGTGAACAGGACAGCCTACAGGGAGGCAATGTGGGCATTGGGTATCAAATACCCTATTCACTACTAGATTATGGCTAATGGCAACACAATGGTACATTTAACATGTCTTAGCGATCGTCAAATTCACCATATACACAATGCATTCAAACAGGTTGTAAATTTTTTGTTGGACCATTATAACTTCACATTAATCTTTCAAGATAGAAAAAAAAGTCCCTTCTGAGACTTGGAAGACGTAGAGATGCCGATGATTATTTTTAGTCAAGAAGTCAAAGTCTTTTTGAATTCATCTCCCAGCTTAATGATCACCCTCTTAAGTCGCAGAGCGGGCAAAATATTTTCCACTTTATTACTCATAAAGCACTTCCGATTGTATTACTCATCTCTGAGCAGATTGGATTATGGGTAAAGCTCTATGGGCGCTTCGACTGTTGATTTCCCCCGAGTCCGTCGGGTGAACTTTAATGATTTCACATCTCCACGCAAACCCTGAGGTGTCTTAATTTCATGAGCCCCCCCCCCCCCCCTGTGCAAGGCCGAGGGACCGTGTGACGTCCAAAAGTTTGACTTGAGGTGGCAGCTCCTGACATCGGTCAGTAGTTTCCCATTACATCCCGTTGAGGTGGAAGAAGTACTCCATCAGAAGCATTGTCAAAATACAAAATGTTAATGTGTTCAAAGTGATGGGGAGTTTGGCGGATTTCCAATTACTCAGCTATGTAACAGCCACAATCTATTATACATCCCTCCCCTCCTCCTTTCATGATGATAATGAATAACGGTGCTTGCATAATGTCCCTTTCTTTCAGTTTTCAGTTCGCGGAGCCGGAGGAGACATATTGAACATAGTTTGAAGCCATGCCTGAAGCTATGGCTGTAGCATAGCTCACAGATATATACTCAAGGCCTAAGAGGCACAATGAGTGTTAAAAGATTCAATAGAAACCAATTATTTCACTTGGACAAATTACAAGTAGTTAGGCCTCTATCTATCTATCTATCTCAATATCAATATATATATCTTTCTGAAGTGTATTTTGTACTATTTGTCAAATAAATGTATAGTATCTTTTTCTGGCATTTTGTAACTTTAATGCATTTTATATTTGTTTTATTAATGAAAGTACAATCAATCGCTCACTGTGCGAACAGTGAAGCATATAGATGTGTTTGCGGTAATCAGTAAGTAAACACATTAGTGCAAATGTCACACAGCTAAAAGAGGTCTTTGTCAAGTCATTTATATTTTTACAGTCTTAAAAGACATCCCTAGACCACATTATACGCCACCTAATGCCCATGTCCTCTGGGGGGCAAGGAAAACCCAGAGGGAGGAAACACATAAGAGGATTCTCCTTCCAGGGATGGTTAGGAATGGGCCAATTTGGCAGACCTATAATGGTATCACTGTTACAACCCAATGCCCAACCCATCTGAAACCCCTAAACAATGGCGTTGAAGCGGGGCAAAACGAGAGGCGATACCCGGTCAGGTCCCAGCAGTTCACCCTGCTAGGCCCACCGGGGGCTTGGACCGCTGAGTCTGCCTTTCGCTCCAAGCTTTAGATCGCTTTATTGCTGATTGTTTATTGTGGACTTTGTGTGCTTTAAGAACATTAGTGCGCACACAAAATTACACAAACCAAAACATGCAGGGACTACGCACTTTTTCTCATCAAAGTGCATCCTTCGATTTCAGTCTGTATCGTGTCTCAAATTCAACAGAATATGAATCCAGTTAACCACTTGACTACAACTTCATTATCTTAAAATGAAGTTGTAGTCTTCATTTTAAGCTTGGGCTCTCCTGCATGGGAGCCTGGATCACCTGCTTCATGCAGGAAATCTCTCCCCGAGTGTGTGTGGTGATGGCTGAAATCAATCACGACTGTAGGCTAGTCTGTTGACCCTGGCCTACCTCTTTCCTGCATTGTGTATGTACTTTGAAGACATGTTAAATGTACCATTATGTTGCCATGAGCGAAAGGTCCTTGGTTTGATTCCCATTGTCCACAGCTTCTAGGCATTAAACAGACATTGGGTTTTTATATATACATTAAAAACACACATTGCCAAAGTATGTGGCCAACTTAAAGAAAGCAAAAAATGAATTTGTCAAGGTGACCAGTTTTTTTCCTTGGGTTTATATTTTATAAAATCTATATCTAGTTCTGTTTGATCATCCAGTCTCAATGTGGCTTGATAATTCATATTTAAGACATTATTTCATGTGAAAAAATTTGCCCTATTAAATATTTAAAATATATATTTTTTTATAATGTAATATAAACAAATACTGGATTCACCAAACCCTCCATACTGCCAATATTTCATGATAACTTCATTATTTAGGGTGGGATGATGAAACTAAAGATTGGGCTAATGCTAACTGAACATTAGCATGATTGGCCAGTAAACAATTCCATTACTAAGTGGGCATGATTAATTGTATTTTCCTCTCTTGGCGAATGCTATCTCCTGCCAATTTCTACACCACCAATCACTCGAACTGAGAGTCTAAAGTCGCAATAATGGAGCTTTTTTCCTGCCAGAAAGTCCCAAGGCGTCTACCGATGGCCACTCCACCGTCAACGATCATTTTGCAACTACCATCCGAGCAGAACACGGATGTCACATCGGACGTCATACATTACTATTTAATCATCTGGCAGACGGTTTTATCCAAAGTGTCTTCCAGTGTATTCAGATACAAGTCAGGAGCAGGTAGGGGAATTGGCAGATTGCTCAAGCATGATTACAGCTTGGGCTGCTGTCATAAGGAGTCAAACACTGTAGTCACTGTTGCCATCCTGTTGATTGGGGTAAAACCAGGTACCAGAACTGAAACAGAGTAGCAGTGAGTGAGTGCTGACCCGACAACATCCTTACAACTCCGCCGTATGATGCAACCGTCTGCAAGGTGGTTGAAATTGAGCATCGCCGCCAAGGACATTGAATCAGAATATAGTGAATCATCTTTGATGTTGGTTTTTTGCTTTTCTTCCAATAACCTCTAAAAGACAAGCTGTGGTTATTCATCGCTAATTGGATAAATATGGCCATGGTGTTGCTGCTGCAATCTAATGTTGGAAAAATTTGATTGTTGTAACAATTTTATTTCGGTCAAATTAAGCTGTCATTACCTCCCAGCGCTGTTCCTTTTTTTTCCTACACATTGTTCAGAAGGTACGATGTTGAGGTTGAAGTTGGTATTCAAGATAGTTTTTAGAGAACGACCACCACTGAACTCTTTGAACAGACTCCAACGGACACTGGCATGTCTCCGTCAACACTTCTACCGTCCACATACACAACATAGGTATATTAAAAACTAGCTCCTTAAAATAACCCGATTTGTATGAGGGCCTTAAAGACAGCAGAAAGATATAAAATAAAATAGATATTTGATTGATTGTTGATTCCATGCACAAAAGGTGTAATTAAGTTCATCAAAAGTGCATCCTTTGAATTACTGGCTTGTCATTAGACTCCAGACTGTACCATGTCTCAAACTCAACACAATGTGAAAGAAATCAGATTAATTACCTGACTACAACCTCCTAAGCCATTTCATTCCATCCAATAAACCACCCAAAAGAAATCGGAATCTCCCCGTCCTGAATTTACATTTGTAAGATAAAAAAACACCTTTAATTCTTACTTGAACAACTTAATAGCACGTACAAAAACTGAAGCATTTGACGAGAGCACAAAACCCAGGCCATTGATTACTCTTTATTTAGGCAACGCACATTTGTTTATCTCAATGGAGCAGCGAACAGTGGCAGCCCTTCAAAACCCAGATCGATGGCTGGCTTGTAGCCTGTAGCCGCTGCATTGCATTACCATAGTAATGACTCTCTGGCCCTTCCTCTTCCTCCTCCTCTTCCTCTTCCAGTAAGCAAATCGTCACAACCTTTGACAAATGGCATCAGAATCTTAAAGGATATCAACAAGGTCAGAATCAACAAAATACACTTTTTGTTTAGCCTAAGTGTGTAATTTGTTTTGTTTGAATATACCTCTCACAAGTTTCTCTGCGAGTCTCCGATTTATTCTTTTCTCAGTATTGTTATTTGACACTTTTTATAAATTTTTCCTGCTGTGTTGTTTCCCTTCACTTTGTACTGCAGTGTTGCATGGACAGCGCTGTAGGAATTGGGTTTAATTGAATGATTGTCGGCGAGGCAAATGAGGGACCTGAAAAGTTCCTCTCTGATTTGCAATGAACCTTTATCATAGCCAAGCGAGAAATAGTGGTTGCCTTGGTCGAAAGAAATCAGGCGTTCTGAGGAAATATGGCCGCTTTTGTGTGTCACACCACCCGTGTGGTGTATGCTTTGAAAATGGTTTCAATCCAAGTCGTACCCATGAAGACATATAGGTTCAATCACATGAAGTCGATTTGCGTCGCAATCCAATAGATTTATAAACTATATTGTTTGTTGTTTTTGCCAATACATTGCATCTCTGTAGCACACTGTAGATCCAGTCCAAGACCTGATCAAGACTCTCCAATCATTTATTTCAAGAAAAACGTGTTTGGATGATGGAGTCTTAGGTAACTTGAACGTGGTCATCATTATGATTTTCAGACATATTTGTGTCTCAAATTCCTTTTTTATAGAGGGAGGAGAGAACGAGAGAGAGAAAGAGCAAACAAGAGAAATGGATGGAGACAGAGAGTGACAAGGCGCTCAATTATGCAGTTAGGCATGTGCCCTTCCCCTAATTAAAATAAAATAAAGAGACCCACTATTACCAACTCACAGATGGCTGATGGTCTTCTATTTGGGTCCCTGAGGATCCAAACTTGCCTTTGCTTGCAGAGAGAGTTGGCATTTCAAGTGTATTAGCGAGCCTCATTTGCTCTCCCGTGCTTACACCCACAGTGACATCAACTCATGGCGAAGGTATACCTCTCTCTGCTGGGGGAAAGGCCAAGCATACTGGGGATGTTTATAGCAAGAGGTTCATTCGAATTTCAATTATCAGCGTGAGTCAGACTGTCACTGAGTCTTTTGTTTAAGTTTCATAGTCCTTTATTTGGACATTTTTACAATTAAGTTTACTCAACTAAGTGTGTGTGTGTCTCTCTCTCTCTCTCTCTCTCTCTCTCTCTCTCTCTCTCTCTCTCTCTCTCTCTCTCTCTCTCTCTCTCTCTCTCTCTCTCTCTCTCTCTCTCTCTTACTCTCGCTCTCGCTCTCTCTTTTGCTCTCTCTTGCTCTCTTTTTTTAAGAGGTCAAGGCAGTTTAAGGAACTCCAATTGCCTCGGTCCAAACGATCATTAGTGGTTCTTAGATTTAAACGCCGCCCATAGGAAATCACACACTGTTTAATTAAGTTCATGCATGAAAGTGTTTGTCCTGTGGTAGACAGATGAGATATTAAGTAACACACAGTTCGTCTAGGTCAGCTTTTCCATTAACGGTAAAAAAAAGAAAAAACTGTTCCTAATGGAAGCAGGCTGATTTTCAGGGTTAGTGGTTGAAATATGGGGTTATATTATAATTTATTGGTGAAGATTTCCACATGGATTGCTTTCATTTATCCAATCCGTTTGTATTCCAGATACATCTGTAAGGGTCTAAATTCATCTACTGCCTCTTTAAAAGTCAGGAAGTATTCTTCTCTATAACGCTGGGTTTCATTGGTGTGTTTCCTTTAAAATGTCAATAGATTAGAAGTATTGCCACTCTACACTCTAAGACAAGAAAAAGGTGAAACTCAGGCCAAACACAGAAAATTCCCTGTGGCACGGATTAAGTCGTGTTTGATGAAAGCCAATAAGAACGTACGTGACCCAATGAAGGACACACTTCCAACAACCTCGGGCCATTCAGGAACCTCTGAAGGTGATGTCGAACGTATTTAAACTCACAACCAAATCATGTCAATATGCACTCTCCTTAGTCGGTTGGTTATAGTAAATAACTGCCACACTATAATACAGAGGAAGCCTTATGATATAGAAATTAGACGTCGATAAGTCATCTTGAACTCATCACATTTTGATATCTTTCGGGATATGTTGTGCAACAAACCATGTGTTTTGGGGTTTTTGTTTACCACAATAAAATGGTGGAAAGAGTCGATTCAGTTATTGCTCCTTCTTGCTTCAAATGTATGACTCAATATAGACTGTATAATAATAATAATAATAATAAAAGGTAACATAATCATACGGTGGAGAATAATAACCAGCCTTCAAACAAATCACTTCAAATCATTCAATCTCACACTAAGCAGTGAGAAATCTTGCCATTGATTGCCCCAGTAATTAGTTATTGGATGAACTTAAAATTACATTACATAAAATAAATAACTAATTAATCTCCAATAAGAACCCTAAATAACTAAAGATGACAAGGTAGTTTGCTTATCAAGACGCCTTTGCTCCATTTAATAACTAAAAGCCATTTTGATTTTGACACGCTGTGTTCTCGTAAGCGTTGTTGGCAGCACCTGGTTCACCTCAGAGTCATATTGTCACCTTCCTCCCTCGACCGAACAGAACAACCACAGAGGATGAACGAGAAAGGCCTACCACTTCACACCCGGGATGCTCTGCATTGTTTATATTTGCGCTATAAAACGCTGTGCATCTGCTTGGGTGTGTATTGATGGTAAACATGCAATCTGTTGTGAAGATACTCTTTCCACCATCAATTAGAAGATAAAAAAAAAACGGTGCTTTACAGTGTGGTAATGTTTGCGACGGCAACTATTCCGAGAGGAACATAAGACCCTTTTTAAATAAAGCAAAGCTGTACTTCTGAAGTGTAAACAGAGAAAGAGAGGGGTGGTACGGCAGCTGTGCTAGTTTACACGGGCGCCGTCGGGAACCGACCAGACACGCAGATGGGCGTTCAGAACACACAAGGGGCCATTTGAAAACACACACGTGTGTAAAAGAATGCTAAAGAAATAACCATCAGATAGACTTTTAGAGCTGGAATGGTAGACTGAAGCTCTGGATGTACGGACCAAGAGGGGAGGAAAGGGGAGGGAGGGAGAGAAAGGGAGACATAGAGAGAGAAAGCGAGACGTAGGGAGAGAAGGAGTGAGAGAGTGAGCAGTATTTAACCCTCCGTCCCTCAGGGAACATGGTTACCATTCTGTACGTAGTTTTTTGTACATATTTGATCATTTCCACAGCATACTAGACTAGACACATTGGCACAGTGAATTATACTTGAATTAGTCAGTGTTTGATTCCAAGCTGTTTTTCATCATCACTGTGCAATATGTGTACCCCATGCATATATAAATGTGGTCTATATCATGGCACACTGATGCAACACATTGCCCACATGCCCACGGGCGAACTACCACTGTCGCAGTTTGCCATATTGCCTGAATGCATGTCATGATTGAATGCCAAATGTAGAGATTTACAGTATTGGTGATGGCTGTTGTGGAATTTGTTCTTCAGCTCCATGCTGTAATTTTCCATTGTGAGTAATCTCGCCCACACGCCAGTCACTCAATACATAACACAAGCATGGTGTGACTTGTAACTTCATAGAACCTTTAGTTAGTCATGTATCAAACTCGTGTACCTAACACAATGAAGTGAATGAATAGATAGAAGAAAGATAATTTACCTAATAACACATCCATAGTGAACACATAAATAAATAGTATGCCAAATAAATAAATAATAAATTCCGTCGTGTGGTCACCCCCCTAGACCTGAGTCGTTTAGTTGAAGAGCCACCGAGAAACCACACGAGAATTTTTAATTGTGAAGAGAAGTGTGCAAATCTCTGCGGTTGAGCACCATGGCTAACCTTTATATTGAATAGGCACCCTCTCCCTCGGCGACGCTTGGCTTTTTGAATCAGCAGCCGCCCCCTCTTTCTCCTGAGTGGTCGTGTGGCGGGGGTACGCTGTCATGTGGGACTGCATGGGGGTCCCCCTGGTGGCGCACACACACACACACACACACACACACACACACACACACACACACACACACACACACACACACACACACACACACACACACACACACACACACACACACACACACACACACACACACACACACACACACACACACACACACACACATTAGTAAACACCTTCAGAGGTCTTTCAATGGCATTGATTTTCACCTGTGCACAAAACAGCCTCTCTCGCTCTCTCTCTCTTGCTCTCTCTTGCTCTCTTTATCTCTTGCCTCATAGGCAATCCCCCCTCCATTGCCATAGGGAGAGGAGAGGCATCCGTGACCTTCGCCTCTGTTCAAACGTACAGGGAGTTCCACCCCGTTCAGAGGGGTGATTGCATTTTAACTCCGCGTGACGCCAACAAGCCCAGCATCTCCTCCAACACAACAGCACACAACAGCAGCCCAGTTTCACGGCTAACAAGTTTGATAACAATAAAAAAGATCCCCACCTGTTTCCGAAGGCATCATTCTTTTTGCCAATAGACGCTGATGTACTCCCGGCAGCAACCTCCACTCCCCTCCTGCAGTGGCTATTTATCAGTTGTCCACCATTCCTACTGGTTTACTAATAGCGTAATTAGTGATGTCATTCATAATATCATCAACATGAGTCCAGATGTAGAGAACATGTTTATGTTTTCAAAAGTCTGAGTTGGAGAAATGTTGTTATTTTCTATTAAAACTGCAAGGACGTGGTTGGTCAGTGTATAATGATGGAGTCGTTGAAAGAGACCAAATGCCTGTTGAGAGGGCTCCACATGGGGTGGTTCTCCCGAGTGGTTTGTGCTGTTTTATCCCAGGGGCGGCACAGCGGTGGAACCAGGGGTGGCATTCATACCAGGCAGGATCCGAATGGAACCTGAGCAGAGAAGGACCACAAGTTAAGAACACACCGTGAGTGGTCTCGTCTGTCACGGAGACAGTCACGACAGCGATGTCATTATACGCTTGGTTGGAGGCGTGGAGAAGTTGGTTCTGGTGGAGTTTTGAGAACTGTGAGTGACTATGAGAACTGTGTTATTAGAGGAATTTATTTATTTTATTATTTAACTGGGACAATGCACAATAATTATATTGCACCACATCTGTCTGTGATTTCTTTTTTTTTTATGTACTGAGTTGGTTCAGGTGGTCACATTTTTCAGGGAGTAAAGTTGACTTTCATTGTCATTAGAGGAATTGATTTATTTGTTTAACGGGGACACTGCACCAGAGATAGCTAGGAGCACATTTTTCATCTGTAGTCTGTGGGTGGGAGTGATTATACTATTGGTTACTTGGACAAGTGAAGTGTATTAAGTGGTTTTAGTGGTTGTGTTTTTAATTGGAGACAGTCACGACAGGAATCTTGATTGTACACTTGTTTATAGACCTGGCTTTGCAGTACAGTTTATCCTTGTTGTAATTCTTACCTTAGACTTTGGGGCCAGGATAGTGTAGCGGCTACGGTGTTGGGACTCCCAGCCAAAAGGGGTCGGTCCTCAATGTCTGCAGTCTACCTATAGGTATCCTTGAGCAAGATGCCTCATTTACATCCTTATTACTGATGTGCCTCATAGTGATTGTATGTTGATTTGGATTAAAGTATCTGCTAAATGAACATTACGTTGTATGATTTACGTACTGATATGTTAGTGGCAGTGGTCATTCAGTGTATGCTTTGTGACCGTTTGCGACTCGGTGGGAAACACGGACCACAGCAGACAGGGTGTGGGCACCAGTAACAAAGGTTTATTCAAAAGAATGATGAGGACAAGGGGGGGGGGGAGGGTGAAACTTCAACGTAGGTCTCCTGGTAGGGCTTCAGGGGTGAGCTGGAGGCTGGGTGGAGAACAAAGGAAAGCGGGGTGAGATACAGTAGGCACCACACACAAAAACGTCCTTCTCTCCTAGTGTCTCTACACGTATAAGGGCGTTCCTCTTCATGGCCAGTAGCCGCTTACCGTACTTCAGGAAGTCGCCACAATCCTTCCTCGAGGGGAGAGGTTCTCCCTGCCTTTATAGCTGGCCCACTCTCTTGTGGCCACATGGCCGGCAGGTGTTCCCCATTGGCAATCATGCAGCAGGTGTGCCGGATAATACTGATGCTCAATTACTTTCCCCAGTGCTTGTCTTTTGGGGAAAGGCCGTTGTCCATGGTGCTGCTCTCCTTTCCCCTTTGTGGAGGGTCTTTGGCGTCGAGGCCCTCCACAGCTTGTAATTTCTGCACCTCATTTCCAACAAGAATACACTACCTCATATAAGACGACGACAACAAGCATGGATTTGGTGCGTTTTCAAGATGTATATATTTTCATAACTGGCTGCTATGTTTCTCATGCCAAACCCTGTAGACTCCACACAAAACAGCAACAACGCAGTGTGTTTGTGTTTTCCTTAGGGGGCCCTGATGGAGGCTCAGTCCTTGATGAGTAGGAATCATCACAGACTGATCACTTGGTTTCTCGTATCTACCCACTAGGATATGAATGTTGAATTCAGATTGACCCCAGTTTGTGTGTGTGTGTGTGTGTGTGTGTGTGTGTGTGTGTGTGTGTGTGTGTGTGTGTGTGTGTGTGTGTGTGTGTGTGTGTGTGTGTGTGTGTGTGTGTGTGTGTGTGTGTGTGTGTGTTTGAGTGTGGACCATGTTAAATGTGTGTATTAGAGCCTAATGAGATTGTGTGGTTGACACATTGTATTCCCAACCATATTTGCCTTTGCGTTGGAAATAGACAATAAAGGATTCCCTTTCTTATAACTATTACACATTCTCACATTTAACCTGTGAGATCTGTTTTATGAATACACTATGTATCTGTCTGTAGCTAACGATTAAACAGCTAATAGACTTCAAATGACTGCAGTCAACATTTGAAATGTATCAGGCACAGTGGGAGCTGGTGCCATAGTTGGGTAGCAGAGCTAAAAAACGAATGTCAAATACCTCACCTCACCTTTATGAATAGGAGTTCACAGCGACATGCTTTCTGAGCCGCAAACAGGTTTATCACCATATCATTGAAGTGTGGTGAATTGTGGAGATAGACAGCATAACAGCCTTTTTATTGCCCCCAAAGACAAGCAAACTATGTGTCACCCAATATTCACTATTAAAGAGGCAGTGGACTTATTAATATAATTTTCTTTATGAATTATTGAATTTGTTTTTATCGCATGCTTGTAATTGATTGACACTCCCTTGAGCTCGATCGCGCGATTTACCATAGTGAACAATGAAAAGTTGTTTTACATAAATGCCGTGGGTATGCAAACATAATATATTGGATCTAATCCTCATTTTCTGCTCAACATGAATATCTAGGGTGTAATTTGATCTATCAAGTTGTTGGTGGGCGTCTAAAGTAATAATTACTGTTGTAAAACCAACTTTACCATGGTGCAGAACTGCGGTAAATAGTCCACCGTTCTGGGTGATTAAACCAGCATCACCGTCTCTCTTGGCTTCACTAAAACCACCGTTACCAATATACCAAGACCTGTATTGTCCTTTTAAATGTAGGCCTTCTTTCCATTCCACCTGCCATGCTCACACACCTCTCCACACCATATTCCATCAACAGATGTTGATTGTTTCTGGTTCGTTTCATCGTCTTCGGACCGTGCCACATGTATTATACGGCACACAAGTCAAATCATTTGACGCTAGTTCAAAATGAATCAGAGTGCGGGAGTGTGTGTGGATGATGGCTGGTTCAAGCAGCCTCACCTGGCCGAGTCTGAATGGACTCTGGGGCCGGGTGATGCTGCAACCCTGTTGTACATTGAGTACTCAGTGTGCACAGGTTAAACCAGCCATCACCGCACACACTCAGGGAGAGTTCTCCTACATGGCAACATGGAGCACCAGGCCATGTACCCGATTTCCAACCCCACCACCCTGCGTCCTTGTCTGGAGGTGCCCAGTGAAAGTGTGGCAGCCACCTAGGTGGCGTGTAGCAATGGACCTTTTTACACACAGATAACCGAGGGGTTCACTATGATCAGCCCCCTCGGATATTTGACTGTGATCATTCATGTATGAACAATAGTTGGTGCTGTTGCTCTCTATTTAGCGAAAAACAATCGGTTTCCTAGCATATCGTTTCCCCACCTTTTTTCCACCAGGGACACAGCCCTCTTAGCCCATTGCAAACAGCCGTCCCTGAACATACATATACATTGTTCATTTTGTAGTCTAGAAAGTCTATTCTTTCTAGTCATTTTCTAAATGTAAAATGGCAGTATGATGAAGAAAGACAATGCGATTAGTATGTGCTTTCACACCACTTCAAAAAAATATCTTTGATCACTTTGTTCAAAACAATAGTTATTTAGACATCAACAAAACATGCAAGTTGTACGCGGTAGAACACAACATTGTCTAGCCATCATTAACACTTGTTAGTATGGATTATCACATCATCTGCAAATTGAAAGATGACAGGGAGCATAATTTAATGAGGGGTCAACTCTGTCACTACAATGACAAATAAAGCCTACTCTAAGACATGGATGTTCACAAACACATGATCATAGACAAGAATAGTTTGTTGGTGTCCTTGTCCTCTCCTCGCATTTGTCTTCCTTTTCTTGCGTTGTGTGGCCTGAAGTTATACCCATAGTCATTTTTTTATTTTATGTGCGTCCTCTTTGAAAAGGCTCGTATAAAGAATGTATAAGAATGTAAAAAAATCGATAGAATGCTGTTCAGGGTTTTGGGTGTCACCCTTCCACCCCCACATAAAGGCAATGATGCACACACAAAGACAATCACATACATGTCAATGTCTAAAGGACACACACACCCACCCACCCACACCCACTCCCCCACCCACACACACACACACACACACACACTCTCTCTCAAATGCAAAGAGAGGCAAGCTCATTTTCAAACGCCCGCACACACGCATACACACGAATGCACACAACCCCGTACACAAATATATACAAGACCAAACACACGCCCACAAGGGTATAGACAGCCAAAGTAGAACACACACACAAGCACAATTGGCTGGAGGATGGACTTGGAAGAAGCGGAGACAGAGTTTGCGGTGACAGAGGGGGAGGGAGGAGGAGGAGGACAGGGAAGATGGATATGGTAAGTAATGACCGTCTCTTCAATAAAATATATTCAGTGCAGAGAGAGGGAGAGGCAGGGAGATCTCAGCCACAGCCTTGTGGTGCCATGGCAGAGAAAGGAAAGTATTGGCTGCTGGATTAGGCTTTGACAGCCAAAGAGGGTCACGTATAAGTTAGGTGTGGGGTCGCCTGTGCAAACATCACTAAATCACCAAATGTGGTGTCGGAGCATGCCACACACACACACACACACACACACACACACACACACACACACACACACACACACACACACACACACACACACACACACACACACACACACACACACACACACACACCTGAGTTCATTCCAGTTCATTCGGCAGTCTCTAACCAAAGACAAATGATGAGCTTTGAAATGTCTTTTACTAAATCGTAAAATTGTACATGGTGATCATATGTCCAAAGACGTGTGTGTGAGTTCAATGTTAATATATGTACTTCTTTCAGTGGGGTTTTCGTGCAGATATTGAACACAGCTTCACAGTCCTCACACTGTAAATGCACACGTTTTGATGCTAGCCATTAACTAGGAGTATTGATTCCCTACCACTCTCCAGCGTGTACTAGGGGAATATAAATGAATTCTTGCCTTTTTGCCTCCTATTATATCACCAGCCAGGGACTTTTTAACCTTTACAGCAAGGCCAAAGTAAGCGGCAAAACTTTTCTATGTATATTTCTTTATATCTATAAATATGTATTATTTTTATATTCCAATTGACATACATTGGCTTTAAATTTTTCTAATTCGGCTAGAGAGAAGGTCAGACTCTTAGAGTCCAATGTGACTAATAAAGTTATTCATCCTCACAAATGACCCTGCAGCAGTGAATGTTCCACTGTGCTTTTCCAGGTGAAAAGATACGGTGATGTTTACAAACCGTCACATCATTCTTCATCTATCTGCAACCGTTGGTCTGCCATAGATGTGGAGACGAGAAATGAAAGTGCAATATTGAAATAAAATCCATCCATCGTCTTACGATTATCCATCCCATAATAGGGCCGCAGTGGCAACAGGGCAAGTAAAGCCGCCCAGACGCACTCCTTTTTCAGTGGTCAAAAACAAACTATCAGAAAAATACAGTATAGTAAAACGGTATGTGTACACACACACGCACACACACACACACCCTACAACAGTCTTGTCTTGTTATGCCTCAGCACATAGTAATTTGTTCCATCCCACCTTCTCCCCCATCACAGATTTTTATTATTTTCCCCTGGTTCTGCTCAATGCCATGCTACGTGATTAGCTGGTGACCTAGCGCATAACCTTCCATAATTGCTAGTATAAGCCACCGCCGCGTCGACCCTTGTCGTGGCCGTCAGGACATCCGCAGATGCAAATGTCTGCCCCGGGGTGACACAGAACGGCGAAAAAAAAGACAAAAAAGACTCAACGGCGCCGAAAGAAAAGGAATTATCTGCCTTATAATTAACCGTCGAACAGGCATGGCAGCCCCCCCCCCACACACACACACACACACTGTATGTGGCGATATTCCCTTCAAGAAAACCATGGCCCAACTGGCGCGCCAGAGCAGAGTGGTGGGTGGTGGTGGAGGTGGGGATTGGTTGGGGGGGGGGGGGGGGGGGGGGGGTGTGGGTGGGAGAGAATGGAGGCAGTTTCTGTCAGGATCCCAAAACGACAAGGTTAAATGGCGTTTAGCTGAGTGGCATTCCTCCCGACGCCAGTAACACAAAACAAAAGACCTGGTGCCACGTCCAGGGCTGGCGTCCTTGTCTGTTTAATGAAATGTAGTGACCATGCGTAACCGGTGGGCCCGACGACGCCCCTGTGCCGGGGCCTGCTTGTGAGCGATGCCGACGGTGTGCCCTGCCTACTGGCCTGTGATATTGAGCCGCGATGTGAGCGGTGTGTCCATGCGACGGAGAGGAATGAGTAATGGGGGGGGGGGGGGGGTGTGAATCCTTTCCGGGCTGAATTAGCCATAAACTGTTGAGACATGTCGAACGTACACTCGACGTGTCTTGACGATACTGCCGTGGTTTGTAATGGCGGTGAAGCATGAAGCTTTGCGCGACTAGGGTGTTTGTCTCCCAGGGGAAAGGAACCGGGTTCGATCCCCAATGTCCCCAGCCTACCTGTAGGACTCCTATAGCGAGGTGCCTGCTACCCCCCCACCACCACCTGCACATTAATGACGTGTATCTACGAACAGTACACTGTAAATAGCTTTAGATAAAAGTGTCTGTCTGCACATGAACAAATAATAGGGGAAATGATCAAATATGAGGGAGCTGATGAGTATCATTGGATTGTTTACGTTTTTTGTATATTTTTGCAAAAGGCACAGGCTACCCAAAGCACGGCTGCTTGCACTTAAAGTTCAGACAATGCTCTCTGAACTTTTGCTATTTTCTTTCTGACTCTGGCTCACCCAAACCCTTGTGTACACAACAAGGGCCAAACTCACTACAGAGACCTCTTTTTAGTTTACAATCTTATTCTCGGAGGAATGACTCATTCTTTCTGTGAAAATTAAAGTTTGAAAAAAATGATAGTTTGATATATTTATACGGAAACTGAATCATTTTTACCCCAAAGAATTCTGAGATCCAAATACGCTGTAATTTCATAAAATCAAAGTCTATCATTTGTAAGTTATTGCACCCCAGGTGACAGTCTACTGCTTTCTTTGGATAAAAGTTTCAAACAGTAATATACACAGAACGGCGTCACAAGTAGCCGAGTATGTCTATGTATTCATGGGTGTGTAGGCGTTTGAAAGCAGTGATCCTCAAGGTAGAATTAAGATAAAACGAGGTGTCGTAGCTAAATTGGACGCGAGCTGAATTCCTCGACCGTCGCAGTCATCGCCCAACAGGAATCTACCACTTTACATCACCGAGCGTGGGACATTTCCCACGCCAGGCCACCTCATCTCAACATGGCAACATTAGCCTTGAAGAGGGAGGGAAGAAGGAAAAAGAGGTTTGAACGTAATGTAATTTAGTCTACCTTGTCTGTCTCCTACAAGACTACATCCATCATTGTCAGCTAAGGGTACATCAATGCCAACCCCAAGGTTTTTCTAGTTTTTTTTGTGTGTCTCTTCTCCTGTCGGAAGACATCGGGCGCGGGAGGAGGAGAGGGGAAGTGGAAGATGCAGGGAACGCCATGTCTTATCTTTTATATTGTTTTGGAAGGAAAGCTATTTTTAATATATATATATACTGTATATATATATATATATATCTCAGATTGTGTCTCTACTCCGCTGCACAGATAGTACACCCGTAGACATGGTGGAATTAATTGATAAATAAATCATATATACCCATAAAAATACATAGAATAATAAACAAATAGAGGAATGAATGAATGGATAAATACACAGACAGATGGATACACATATTGAGATATATATATATATATATATATATATATAGATAGATAGATAGATAGATAGATAGATAGATAGATAGATAGATAGATAGATAGATAGATAGATGGAAGGATGGCTGGACGAAAAGACACACAGACAGGTAAATTGTGGCTGTATCATATAGGTGCAAAGGTGAAACTCCATCAGTCTGTGAGTTGCTAAGCTTCAAAACTGAAGTAAATAAGAAGTGAGCTTATTTGTTTACTGTTGACATGCAGGCGAAGGTAATCAGCAGGTATCCTGTATGAGAGATGCTATCACATTTCGTTAGCCAAGCACATTAGCATCAGATCAAGGGCCCGCATTCACAACCAGACAAATGACTCGCCCACCCTCAACCCCTTCAACTTAAAAGAAAAAGTGTAAAATGAACATCAAAGTTTCTTTTTTAAACCTTTAATCATTTTGGAGGCCGGCGATTTCACAATCCACTCACTTACGGCTTATTATAAGCCACCAGACCATTCCACCACTGCCCTGTTGGGGGCATTTCCAAACATTTATAAGATAATAATAAGTAATATAATTAGTTAATTATATAGTAATTAATAAGAGCCTGTTGTATTTTGTGTGGTACAGGCATTAAAAGGTCACCATGCTGTACTTTGTTCGCCTCGTGAGACCCATCCTATTCAAGTTTGCGTTTTTTTATCTACCCTTTTTTCAATGGTATTTATTATAATATAAAGGGACCACGTTCAGTTTAAAACACAAATGCCATCAACTTGGGAGAGCACGATGGTCTCACGAGGCTAGTACTTTGTACCCTGGATCAAGAAAATAGCGCTGGTCGGCTTTGTTAAATGGCCTTTGTTGTTTGTCCTGAGCAGTAGCGTGATTTGACAGCTTGGTAGACTGCTTCTGAAATACAAACAGGCTCGTACTCCGCTTTATTTTCCTATGTGTTATTAAAACTGCATCACTTTGTGAATATTATTTTCCGTCCTGAGGTGACTCGTTGACGTTCTCAAAGGAAATGAATAAAAGAAAACCAATCGGGGAAATAAACACAAGGATCTAACGTTTTTAAATGGAACATATGTCCCATAGCATCTGCAGTATGGTGGTTCCCAGTTGTTTCATGCTGTGACCTACCAGAGTATTTTTAGCCCACCAAATATTAAGCGAGCTAACTTAACATTTCTCTATGTATATTGTTCTTCAATTCGGTATTTCCCATTTTCAGCCTTCAAGCATACTAATGGCAAAATGAAATAGACCAGGCATTTAGGCAACCAACTATGTCTTTATTTTTATTTTTATATCCACTTGGCAATCCAGTTGGTAACCAGTTGTGACTCACTTATGGGTGAACACTTCCAACTAGTGCCCCCTGTTGGTGGGTCCAGCCGTGCGGCTTTTGTCTTGTATTTTCCACCTTGAAGTGGTTCCACAGCGTGCGTCGCAGGACAGCCAGCAGATTAATGCCAGTCACATCAACGCCTCCACTAGGAAAATAAATCCCAGGTTTGCCTTCTGTCATCACATTGACTAATACCCAGCGACCGAATCCTGGCCTTGGTTTTTACTGTGCAT
The DNA here is from genome assembly GCA_026745465.1 of Lota lota. Lineage (NCBI taxonomy): Eukaryota > Metazoa > Chordata > Actinopteri > Gadiformes > Lotidae > Lota > Lota lota. The sequence continues at coordinate 73,366 of JACYXH010000739.1, forward strand.
TGTGGGGAGAGGGAGAGGTACAGGGAGAATGAGAGGGAGAGAGAGAGGAAGAGGATGGGAAAGAGGGAGAGAGAGAGAGAGAGAGAGGAAGATGTAGATAGGAAGGGAGTGATGTATGGTGGGAATGGAGGGAAAGAATGAGAAAGGAAAAGAGGTGCAGGAAGAAATAGATGGAGGGAGAGATAGAGAGAGAGTACATGGAGACAGAAAGTAAGTATTATGTAGTATTATGGAGAGGAGAGAATCAGAAGCAAAAACAGATACAGGGAGAGGTATAGAGAGTGAATTAAAAATAAATCAGCAGAAATATTTTGTTTACATCCTACATTGTAGACGTACATCAGAAATTAATGAGGAAGTACAGACTTTACTTAATTGCTTAATTAATTACCTAATAATTACTCAATTACTCAATTGCCATACAGAGGTGCTGATATAAGCTGAAAGCAAATCCAAACCGTAGTTACTTTGCTAAACCATACGATTTTATCATCCCCCCCCCCCCCCCCCCCCCCCCCCCTTTCGCCTCCTCAGTTCAGAGTAAACAACTTAATGACTTCCACCATGAAAGACCCGGGATCTTGTATGAAATAGTCAAATTACCACTTCAACAAGAAACAAACAAAAAGAGAGGGAAATAAATTGATTACAAGACTGTGTACACACAGAGTGTGAAGTGTTCCATGAACAGTCAAACATGTATTCTCATGAAATCAAAAAGCTCTAGGCTACTGTTCTATAGTTCCAGGAACCCTAGTATCCTATATCAATGTATTTTCACGTTCTACATTTCCATGCTCAACAGGGAGCTTGGATTTGCATAGTATTCCAGCCATGTGGCACAGGCAATGGCAGTGAACGGGCTGCATACATGTGCGTTATACAGGTTATTTTTGTTCTGATGCCGGAAGACACACCTTTTGTAGTGAATGAAGCTATAAAGAAGAATGAAAAAAATGTATTCTGTTGTCTGGTTTCACTACCACGATTTATGTATTTAGTTTAGTTTTCATACTTCAATCAATAATGTTGAACCCATAATAGAATCATAAATATAAACACACACATTATTTATATATATATATATATATATATATATATATATATAAAAAATACACCTTTGGGTTGCCGATAGATTAGTTTTATTAATCAGAATTTAGATGACCAATCTAAAGAGTGGGTGAATGGGGTGTTTTTGCAGGAAGCCAGGATCTGTAAGCGTGTAACTGGCTGTTTACGGTGAACAAAAACTCGGCAGCACTAGTCAACGGTAAAAAACTGTCTGTAAAGGTTTTCAATCAACACCGTGTAGACTGGCCACTGTCGAAATACACTTATTACAATTCCGAAAGCTTCGTCTACTTGAGCGAATCAGTTTCTCATCGATATAATATCTCCTTAACGAAACAGGAAACAAGGCGTTACTCCGCCCCTTCAGTCATTGGTTCCCCCAAGTTCTGCGATAACATTGCTGGGTCCAAGATAACCGACAGCTAAGCATGGTTAATGAAGATCTGCAGAACTAAATTGAATATTTCAGTTTAAATGGCCATCCTGTCCTGTCTGTTTAAATTGTGTGTTGAATATTCTTAGGTTATATTGCAATGGGGGGTTTGTGTTTTATTTGTTTATTTATATATATATATATATATATATATATATATATATATATATATATATATATATATATATATATATATGTATATATATATATATATATATATGTATATATATATATATATATATATATATTGAGCCACATACTGTATATTATTTGAGTTATTTGTAGGTACTTTATTTTTGTATATTAGCGTTGAATTTTGTGCACCATCGTAATGCCCGTTTTACCTTGTGTTGCCAATAGTCGTCCATTGTGCAAGAAGCCACAGAAGTCAAATAAAAACAGCTACTCTGTTTCCACAACAGGCTCGAACAACTTGCTCCTGTTTCTCCATTCAAGACCCCCATCATGTTAAACACAACGCAGAGTAATATTCCCGGGTGTAATAAGGGAGACCGCATAGGGGCATTTTATGTTTTTTAAACGGTGACAAAATAATATTGACTTGACTTTGACGTTCGTTATTTTTTTTCTTTGCACTGCCGTTGACGCCAGTAGCCAACACCAGGAAGCTTAATTACAAGTTTCACTGTAAGCCAAATGAAACGTTTCTCAATGGGCACTAAAAGGCACATTGGAGAGATGTTTAGGGGCGGAGCATTCCAGGTTTACAAAGTAAAAGCCCTGCCATGTCTTTAGTCTGTTGATGCCAGAGGTTTAACGAATACACTCTATATAGGTTGTGCTTATTTACAAATCGAGTTCTCTGTTTGTTGGGGGAAACTTTTACTTTGTAAACCTCCAAACTCTACCTCTGGAAATGCTGCTAAACAATTGATATTCATCAAGGGCAAGCTAACCACCTTATCAAAAAATAACAAGCTTCATGCAATATTTAGATGCATAACCAACTTCCAATGCAGCCGAACAAACAACTATTCCATTAGGACAAAGGGAACCTTAGAACCTTAAACCTTAAAAGTTGAGTTTACAAAACCATGTCTGTGACAAAAACAAATAATTCAGCACAATTAGTTGAGGGCACCACAAACAAATGTTGAAAGTTGAGTCAAAATATACATGTTTTAGTGTTAACAGAGTTTACTGACACAGGATTAATGAATTAAAAGGTCTTAACAGCAAATCCATATTGTCACCTTAATTTATTCCCTTTAATTATTTCCAAATTATTGGTGATTGAGCCATTGGTACAATTATTGGGTTTTATACTGTGTTGTACAACTTTTTGGTCATTTAGCAAATATTTGTATCCAAAGCCTAAAATCGGAGCAATGAATGAGTAGATAGGGGCGAGGCGACTTGTTCAAAGGTGCCTACAGGTGGATTGCAGCCTTCAGGGATCAAACCCGCTACCTTTTAGCTAAAGTTAGTTAAACACCCTACATGACTAATACTAATACACTAACCCCCCCCCCCCCCCCCCCCCTGCCAAAAAATAAGGATCTGATTCCAACCCTGGATGTTTACCAAACAGGCCCTTTGACCATCTGAGCCATAATGCCTGATGTGAACTTTGTCTCAAGCATTGGCCAGACCTGACGTCATACTTACATACTCATCTGATTGATAAAAACAAGTCTCCTTTAGACATTGGTTTATTCAGAAGGTTTCCTCGTTATTTAAGTGTTTCCTTGCCCTTTAGGGGGCTATGGTTAGGGGGGTGTCATATAATTTAAATCCCTCGTGGAGAGTGTAACTAGGATTTAGGGTAATACAAATAATATTGACATGACTTGATATTCTAAAGCAGTCTCTTGCCTTGGGGCCGACTGCACAATAACTTTAGGAAGAGTAGCAGTGCTCTGTCGATGCATGTCATTCCCCCTGGGCTCACAGCCGTGAGGGGAAGCAAAAGGATTCATTTTTCAGCGGGACAACAATCCGGCAGACGTTCAAAATCTGTGCCGTGTTTTCAAGACCTACAAAGACAAGGGAGGAATGTGCTGACATTGTGTTTTTTCTTTTTCCGCCAGTCACAAGACATGTAGTGTGAAAGAAAAAGGAGGGGAGGATAGTTTTACATCAACCAAATCAAACAGTGGACTCATACATATCATATTTGTACGGTAAATATTTGGAATTAGTTATACTATTGAAAATATTAGTATGTACATTTATAATTGAAACAAATTGAATTATTCCAAAACGAAAATTAGACTTCTTATTGTTGGCTTCACATACTGTGGATTTAAACACACATTAACACACACACACACACACGCAGCCATTCATCTTTTCATGAATATCATTTTTTTCAATAAACACACATATCTCCCCTCCATATGTCTGTCCCATGATAATAATGAGATGCAAATTGATTAAAATCATCAGCTGTGGCAATCTACTGCTCCTCTCTGAGTGGTGGCGTCTCCACCATATGCTTGAGAAGTGCAGACGTGCCCAGAATACCCACAGTCCTCCACTAGCATTAGCGTTGTTGTTCTTGACGACGCGTGATCATATTTCTCAGCCATAGAAGTATTGCTTTTATTTCAGTGTTGTAGGAGACCCACTTTAGACGGCTTTGACAGTGACAGCACAGTGACTGCGGAGAGTAGATCTATGGGAGGTATTTCCACACCCAAGGTAATCTGTGCCCATGAAGAGAATGTTTGATGCGTACAGTGTTGTTCTTGTTGTTTGGTTTTCTGTGCACGCCGATGCAGTGTGTGTGTGTGTGTGTGTGTGTGTGCACCTAACATAGCATATTACTTCCTTTGGTTTTGTCTTAAGAAGTGGCATGCCGTACGTGCAAGTGTGTGTGTGGGGGGGGGGGGGGGGGGGGGGGGGGGGGTTGGGGGGGTCGAGGGGTTGTTTGTACCTAACAATATAAACTGTATTGTTGCCATGTCTGTAGATGTAGTATTAGATATGCCCTGTGTGTATGCATGTGTGTATATGTGCACATACAGTGTGTATACAACTTGCATGCTTTATTATGGCTATGTCTTCAGATTTGACATGATATGCCCTCTATATACGTGTGTGTGTGTGTGTGTGTGTGCGCGCCCGCGCATGCGAGCATGTGCATGTGTTTTCGCAGAGGTTATTGTGTTGCAGCAAGTCCATACACGTGGACTCTTTGAGTAGCTCTGTTCTTAATTATTGATGAAGGAGAATTGATTTCATGAATTAACAAACAAAGGCAAGGCTTAACAGCATTGTAGTGTGAAACGGGCTCTTTGAGGTGAATAACTAGATCATATCGTCAAACTCAATGTAGAGGAATAAGTGTTATGATCCACCGGGGTCACAGCACCAAGTAATCCCATTACAGCAGAAGAATACACCGAGAAAAAATATATATCACTAAAATACATCTAAAATGCATTTGTACAATGATTCATACAACTCATCCATCCAAGTGTGTACACCTCGCACATCTCACAAGCGTATTTTGCCCCTCGCTGCAGCAGTGTAGCATTAGTATTAGTGATAAGTGCCACACTGATCGATCAACCACCAATCATAATCGGCCGATGTACGCCATGAACACGTGACTGGTGACCCGCGGATCAACTTAAAAATGTGCCGCTTACAGGAGCCCATTACACGACTCAAAAACGATTGCGCACACGATGAATTGTGGACAAAACACGCCGTCATTATGTTCAGTCACTGAGATAATTAACGCCTGTGCTAGATTTATTGTAATTCCCCGTCAAATTGCCCAGACTCTCAATAAAGGTAGGCGAAAGTTAACCATAAACGTAAACACTATGCCAGAGATATTTTCCCACAATAATCATGTCCCTTAACGGCATAACCAAAGCCCTACGCAGCCAAACGATTGCAGCTACAGTACTGACATGTCAACATAGTTGCTACAATGTGAAGCAAAGGCTTTGCTGGAACCGAGACTATACTACAGCGCTGTCCGCTGTAGCTGGACTCCCTGGCTGAGCTTTCGAGTGAAGCCGTTGTCAGCGCTCCGTTCGCGGGCACGAATTTCACACCGTTTTGTTTCACGAATACACAGCGCCATTCTAATTTCAAGGTTTCGGACGTCTTGGTGCTCATGAATCCGTAGCTTTTCCCAACTCGTATTGGCCAGGGCCGCTCGCTGTAATCGTAGGCACGCTGGCTGCCACGCGGTGCCGTTGCTGAAAACATAGGAAGCGGGACAACCAATGGATGAGCGGGAATCACTGTCTCGAACTGGGACGTCAATGAGTTTCTCGTTTTTATTCCCGATTCTGATTCTGAGGTCTGTGTGCAATACCCGAATATCTTGTACTTTGCCATTCGTTGCCGTTTCTCTCCAAAACCATTTCTAAGTTACAAGTTAACCAGTTCCAATGGTTAGATGGGACTCTGTCCTGAGATAAGCATCTCAACGGTATGTGGGATGTACGTATATTGCAGCGTGTTACCAAGGCATCGTGTTACCATGGCAGTGTGTTAGCGTAGTAGCGTGTGAGCATGGCAGCTAGACAATGTGATGTTGGGCCCTGTCTCGTTCAGTCGTTAAGGGCCCTAGCATGCTGTGTTTGTCAGGAGAATTAATTGAGGGATTAGAGCGAGAGTGTACTAATTCTAATTTCACACACACAAGCTCTGCTGAAGTGAGGTCTAGAACTGGCCTCCGAGGGGTATTCTTTGTAAAGTGTCATGAAAAGGGAAGGAAACTTTCTCGTTTTCCTCACTTTCCTTCATTTGACGGGTATAAATTGCTTTCATTCTCTGGGGGCTATTTACGGTGGAGGAGACCGTGTTTACTAGAAGGATTTTCCATTTAAAGAGTAATTTTTTTTTACAATGAAAGATAATTTGGTTTAGGACTTTATAGTTGAGTCTGTGTAATGATGGCTATATGAGGCTATAGATACTCCAACATTTCAATGAAGAGTTTTCCATAGGATTCTACTTCAAGTTGATACAAGAAACATAAAATAAAACCCTGTGTCTTTTGCACTCCAGATCCCTCTTGCTGTCTCTTTTCTCGGTTTGCCGGGTCCATTCTGGTCAAGGTTGTGGGGAGGAGTCTATTTCAGGTGAATAGAGAACACGCAGGATCGATTGACATCCCATATAACTCAAATAAATAGATAAATAAATACATTAAGAACAAGCTAACAACTTTCTATTCCACTTCCCTTCAACTCAAGGGGACCAAATGACAAAGGACGATATAGCAATCGGTCGCAAAAAGAGGCGATAAACCAAAGCCCATGTTAATGAAATACACCAATCCAGGTTCCTGCCATCTATAACAAGATACGTGAAAATCGGGCAATAAACGCCCACGTAGCATTTAGAAATGGACTTTTACGGCTGTGTTGATTGGCATGAACAGATGGCGGCGTTACTCATTCATACCGTCTTATTTAACTATTCGCCGACGGAGGCAAAGGGAGGTCGTAACTGTAGTGACATCAAAACCGTTTGAAGAACGCGGGCGAACAACGCCACTTTCCCCATTCTATTCGTCTTGCCCCGCCCACCGATTCTAACCCTGCGCCGTTGTTCGTAATGAGAACAAAACAACGCTATAAATCATCTTTAGTTGTGGGATGTTTCCAATCCGTCTACCTCCGTTTCCCCGCCATCTTTCCATTTTACGCGACGGCTCAGGATGCCAGGGTAGCCTATTGCCCCGTCGAATCGTTCATCTCCTTCTGCGGGTGGAAAGGTTACGGGCCGGCCCACAAGCTCACCGAGCCACCGCGGCTCATTGATTGCTTCGTGACACGGCTACGCTGTGTGAGACGACGCAGCTCCCTACATGTTAAGGTGGCGAAAAGCGCAGAGTCTAAATATTAAAGGGTCATGCTTTACCAACAATTGTGATGTTGATGGGCCATTACAGGCCATTTCAAAATCGGACCTACACTGATATCACATATGGCACTGTCCAGCCATATGTCCCCCCCAGGTGGTTAAACAGGTGCCTTTTAGGGTATTACCAGTTAAGCTTGGACAACCTCCTCTTGCTTCTGGAGTCTATTTATAAAGACTGCATCTACTGGGCTGGCATTAAAATACCTCAAATCCGAGCATGATGACAGTTCATGTTGATGGTTTGTTGGAAGCAAACCATCATTTTTTTTTACTGGTCCACGTGGTGGGATTTGAGAGAAATGCAGCCTAATCTAGTGCACTATTTATACCTTACAAATTAAGTAGGTATTAGGTGTCGCATGGCAACAACTGAGTGAGTAGCAGTGCTTTCAACTTATACATGTTCTTATGTTTTGGTGCTGATAGAATGGAAAACAACAACATAGGAAACATAATACCTACATTTATGTATGGAACACCTTTTTTGGTTTGTTTCTGTATCTTGAGACAGGTGGTGGTCGGGGGGGGGGGGGGGGGGGGCAAGGGAAATCAATGCAGGAAACAGACAACACAAGATGTGTTCGTGTAGATAAACTTTAATAAGCAAGGGGTTTCTTCTTTTTACGATGACTTTATGGTCTTAAGTATAAACGCGGTTTTGATTTCTCAGACGTCCTTTGCATATTGAATTAAATCATTTGAACTAGAGCCAGCACAAGTAAAAAAAAGAGGCTTCCTCCTTCAACAAGCAGTGTCATCATTTTAGGACCTCACACAGTACTCTGTCTGACCACAAATTTAAAAGAAGTGCTTCATCTTCATTGACAATAAAGGCATTTTCCTTTTTGCTGATTTCGAATAAAATGCTGATTAAATTGCATAGCAAAAAGCTTGTTAAACAAATCTTGAAGAAAAAAAGAAAATGTCCATTCTGAGGCTTGAACTGTTGTTTGATGGCAGATAATTGAATTATTACATTAAATTTATTATTTATATTCTGTCATCCTCTTTGGTTGAAATATATGAAATAACAGTCATAATTAGCTCAAGCAGGCAAAATAGTGTAGTAGTATTGATTCTGTTAATAATGAATCAACACTAGTTTTGAGTTGATTGGAAACCACACGTATAGTAGCACGCATCTGTTCTCAAAACTGTATTTTCCTTTTTTAAGCTGGTTGATAAGCTAGCAAGATATTATTGCCATTGCGACTATCACTGTCAGAATCAATGTCAGAATTCATTAGAAACAGTCCCTTAAATCCATCAAAGTAGTTGTCACAAGTTCGATTTTGATATCAAGTCATCTGTAAGAGAAATCTATGACATCTGCAAATGCCAGAGCTTCTTTAACAAGACAACAAGAATCACTTTCTCACCAGTGGAGCAATTATAACCATTTGTGTATCTTGTATCACTCTTATCTTGTTTGTCGTTGTAATACTGCCATTAAAAGCTAAACAAAAAAAGCACTGAACTGAAAAATCTTGTTTATCTGTGACAGGCTTTACTGTATATTAATTAATTGATTTTGTTGAAATTTTCTCATATCAAGTAGCAAGCTCCTCAAGACACGTGTATACACTGTAGATACATTGTCTGTACTTATTCTTTGTAGTTTTTACTGTTGTTAAAAAAAACGTTTTTTCTACTACTGTGCTGTAGTTTGCTGTTGTGGCCCCCAAATTTCCCATCCAGGATAAATAAAGTACCAACTTATCTTATCCTAAGGAGCTGAAATGTAGGGTCTTGCTAGGTACAGTAAGGCCGTTACTCTAAGGGCACCCTTCCTTGTGCCCTGTGTGCCAGATCATTCATGCCCTAATGAAGGAACAACCGATAGAGCGAATGAGGACATAAAAGCATGGTAGAGGACAAGAGCTCCATTGACTCTCTCCTAGAAACCTGCTTAAGCATTTAATGCCCCCCCATGTGCAATCCAAAATGCAAGGGGGCAATTGGCAAAATGAAGAAGCTTAATTTTGGGGCATTTGTTTTTTCATTGCTTCTTTGCGAGTTGTTTTGGTTTATTTATTCTTTGATCATCTTTTTTTTTTTTTTTTTCTAGTGGCCTTTCCTCTGGTTTCTGTGTCAAAGCCAGAGTTCAAATTGAAGTGCAGGAACAGTTAGAGAACAAGAGAGAGAGGGAGAGAGGAGGAGAGAGAGCGGGAGGGAGAGGGTGGAGCTCAACATGCAAACGGTGTTATTGTCCATTACTCTCCCGTATCGACTTTCTCTCACTTCTCCCCTCCCTCTGTTTCTCTCCCTCCCTCCTCTGTCGTGTTGTTAGACATTGGCATCTATGTTTGTGTGACAGGGGTCAGGGGATAGCCTCGACCATTATGAGCGGGTGGGGGTGGGGGCGGAGTCTGTGGGTTTTGTGTCAATATGACCACAGCTCAGTACCTGCTCCATCACCACCCACCCACCCACCCACCCACCCACCAACACAACACACCCACCATCTCGGGACAGTAACAGTTACCTAGGTCTCCCCATACCCCACAAAAGGGGTGCAAAGAACTCAGGCTTGTAAAGCACACTTTTCATACATGACGTTTTATGTGTCCTGAGGAGTTCAAAACGAAGGCCACATCGGTGAGAACAAGCCTTGTAGTTACCTGTAGAACACCACAAGGTCACACACACACACACACACACGCACACACACGGATGTTCCAGGGGAGGGGAGAAGCGAAGGCCGCTCGTTGAGGCTTGGCTGTTGTCGCTGAGCCGCCTCACGTCATTCCCAATGGGAAATCACAGGGTTCAGGGGAATCATCGACAATGTTGTCAGACATCCAGCGGTGTGTCAAAGGCCTTTCTGGAGCTATCTTCGTCCAAGGGTGGAAGTGGGGACCAAACAACCAGGAAACGGGTTGGCCAGGAGTGTAATTTAGATCTATTTCGCCATTTAGCGGACGTTTTTATCCCAGTGAATTCAGTCAAATGGAATGTAGGAGCATGGGTAGGGGATGAGGAGCTGGTGATGGTGAGGCGTCTTGCTCAACGATGACTACAGGAAGACTGTTGACATTGGATATCGAACCCGGTGCCTTTCAGCTCTGAGTCAGATACCTTAACCACTAGGCACTCCTGCCGCTCCCCACCCTAATCACTACACTACCGTGGTTACGTCTGTCTTATTTCAGACGGACGTAAACCTTCACTTGCCTCTCTCGGCAACGTCACTGTTTTCATTCACAACACAGCTGTACCGGAAGTGATCCGGAAATGTTACTTGGTCTTAAGCAGGCAAATTGCCGGTGCAGGTTTCACGGAATATTGCTCCCTGTTCCCATTCACACGTGACACCATGCAGAAAGTCTTCCAGAACTTTGCAAGGTGAAAGACTGCATGTGTGAAAGGGGCTATAGACATCAATCATCAGGGATGGTACGAAACCTACCACACTGTTTCAACTTCAACAGACTCAATAACACCTTTTTTCTTTTTTTGGGGGGGGGGGGGGTTGTTGTTTAGCAATTCATGGCACAGTTTCATTGGCAACCTGCTTTTTATTTTATTTTATTTCTAATCAGGTTCATTGTTCTTCTCCGAGGCAAACGCCAAAAGCGCTAGCGGTGACGATATGAGAGTAGGGCAACCGTGCTGGTAATTAGAAAATAACAGTGTGTAGCACACCTAAAATGTAGGAGGGGTGGAGAGGGAGCATTTGATTTAGGTGAGCAGTAAGCACAGCAGCTTGCGTGGCTTGGGGCCCCAGTGTTGTGTTATGGGAGATGGGCTTCCATCTATCTGCATGGGGGGGGGGGGGGGGGGGGGGCGGAATTAATGACATAATCCAACAGTTACAACTGTTCTCATTTAGAGCTTTACTGCCTAGTTTGTGGCATCTGCTTCCTCTCCGAGAAAACTCAATTTCTCTCTCTTTTGCTATATCTCTGTCTCTCGATCATGCACAAACGGTTAAACAAAATTTATAAATACAATAAAATGAATATATAGTATTTTGTCGGGGAGCCTTAGCACTGCCAAAGGCCTGGGATTTTAAGGAGCTTGCTGATTTGCTTTTCGTAATCCCAACTGTAAGTCCTCTTGTGACTGTCACTTTGTTGACGCTAAATGAGGAGAGAAGAGAGAGGAGGGGTTGGAGGGGGGGGGGGGGGGGGTGTAATTACTCTAAATCTTTATTTCATTTGGAGGAAATTGGCATGCATAACATTGTGACCTTGGCACCAGCTTGCCTTCTTGTTGCAGGATGCGAAATCGACCAATATTTACTCTGTCGTTAAGAGATTTAGCCATGCCCCTGCTGACTGCGAACCATGGAAAACCGCCGTCTTTAAAATGATATACTACAGTTCAAGTGTTAGGCTTAAGATCTTTAATTCTATCGTATAATTGACTCGCATCAGAGCTTCATGATGTCACCAAAGAGTGTACTGTAGAGGCGTTTTCTTACACATGCTGACAATGTTGAATACTGAACTGATATCAAACTCCAATATACAACATTCACTGATAAATACAAAGATGTACAGGGTGTTACCAGTAATAACACTGTATATGTAATGTCATATACATTACATATATTTTTATTTATTTCACGTTATATAAACCCAAATGAAGAGATTCATCTGAGGGAAAGCAAGTGACTTCATTACAAAGACTCATTGCTACTATCCAATCGGGTATGAATGAACTCCCGGGTGGTTGATGTTTTGAGTAAAGCAATCGTCACACTATGAAGCCTGTGGATATTAGAGGGAAACTTAAAGAAGACAGACGGATGACATTACGAGGATAACTAGCAAAGGCGCGCTAACAGAGACCTGATGCATCAAACAAGATGAGCGCAAACAACATGCATAAGTGTGGCGGTAAAACAGGTGTGCTTAATGTGAGCATGTCATTCACAGAGGTAAACATGACAACCACAGCAGCAGCGATTGCTGTAAAAAAAGTTTATCTTAAGTGTGTTTCGACAAAGATGCTAATGCTGTTCACATGCATACATAAAGTGGCTCATATCTTTTTTTCTAATTACGTACATCCTATGGACTTTGAAATACAATAGAGTACAAGCCTAAGCATGTAATATCCCCAATGCCCCAGAACAGAGACTCTGTCCTGTCGAAGCTCACCGTCTTTCGGAGGAGACGTTAAAGCGAGCTCCTGACTCCCTCTGGTCACTAAAGATCCCATGGCACTCATCGCAAGAGTAGGGGCGCTTTAAATTCCCAATTTTTCCAAAATTCCCAACCCGGCTCTTGTACCATCATGGCCGCCCTAATCATCCCCTGGTCTCTAATTGGATAGTTTCATCACTCCACACCTCTCCACTGTGACAGCCGGTGTGTGTATGAGCTTTCTGGTGCATACTGGTAGCAGTGCATCACCCAAGTGGGTGCTACACACTGATAGTGGAAGAGGTGTCATACCCCCCCCCCCCCCCCCCCCCCCCCCCCCCCCCCCCCCCCCCCCCCCCCCCACACACACACACACACACACACACACACACACACACACACACACACACACACACACACACACACACACTCACTATGTAAAGTGCTATGGGTATCTTGAAAAGCGCTATATAAATGCAATCAATTATTAATTATTAGGCTACATGGTGCGTACCACCCATGGAGGTATTATAAGACCTTATAATACATCCATGGTACTACCATGTCTATGGACTAGCGCAGCCGCAGATTTGAACCGGAAACACATATGACACCATCGGCAAACCCGGAAATCAATCATGCACTCTTCTTCTTTTTGTGTCATGGTGGGTGGGGCTCCTGCCCACCAGGTGACTTTTAAAGTTGGGGCCGAATTCAACAGCGCACACTACACGACTGGTCTTGTAATTTGATTGTCTTGATTGTCTTGCCTTTGTTGTTAGGTTAGGTTGGTGGTCCACACTAGGTAGACACATAGACACACTGTCCAATTATCCGTGATCTGAAAACCCGCTAAATCTCGCAGGAATAGCTGCTGGATTTGTCGACACCTCTCTAATGAACGGGGCTGTTATTTCTACTGAAACGAATTTTACAAATGTTACAAACAAATGTGCGGCTTGACGCAGTCTGCAGACTCATTATCGGCGAGTTTGACACCTAGTGGTTAGGGTCAGGTTCATTACCACAACCTACAATGCTGGAGTGTGGGCAAGTGGTCGGTGCTGTTGCATTGGTCTGAATCTGTGAGATAACCACACCCATTCATTTGAATATAACAAGTGGGAATAAAAGAACAAAAGTCCCTGTAAATATGTAAATGTGGAAATATGAAATAAGTAACATGAAATAATAATAAGTAGCCTTTTGGCAAACATACTTTTTAAAATATCTTAATTTATTTATTGAACTCCATTGACTCAATTATATATTTATATGGACATTTATTTATATATTTATTGCCTCATGCATTTATTTCAGTATTTATTTCAAATATGTATTTATTCCATAGGCATATATATTTATTTATTTATTTATTTATTTATGTATTTATTTATGCATTTATCTATTTACCATTGACTTAAAGTGTACCTAATTACGAACAAGCTTACCAACTGCCCCCTCAGCCCTGTCAGAACACAAACCCAGGATCGGCATATATGCAGAGGAAAGCGCCTTAACGCAACCTGGGTTCCAAACACTACGCAGAAATGCCATTATCCTAGCACTGTCGTATGTGCGAGAGAAATGGGTTTCATTAAACTACAGTTGAAGTTTCTACATCCGTAATGATACGGTCTCTGTGGGCCAGCCGACTCCCCCGGCCCCCGAGATTGAACTGTCCCGTCTTAACGCAGAATGAGGAAAGAAATGAAATATTCCATTCATTTTCCCGCGGATGCATATGCAGAAGTTAATCAGATCAGATCAGAGCGAGAGAGGGAGGGGGAGGTGAAAAAGCAGAGAAGACAACTTGAAAGAGCAAACAGGATTAATCATATGCCCCACATTCCGTCGCAATCCAGCCCTCTAAATGAAGTATATTTGAATATAAATAGCGAAAATGCAGGTGCTTGAACAGCCTGGCTCATTGGCTCGCCATTGAAGTTAATAATGAACGTTATTACAAAGACCAGATGCTCCCGCTCGTAATCCTGTCTGTGATTTGATTAGCAAATTGTCAATACAAAGCCCCTGCTCCACCGGGAGAGCTGAGGAGACGAAACTAAGACCCCCCCCCCAATCACCCCAATCACTTGTACTCTCGCTGTCTGATTGCCAGCGCTCTGTTCCCTGCCACGCGACCCTCGAGTCTTACACATGAGTCAGCATGTTTGCCTTTTAACAGCCAATTTCCAAGCAAACATATGTCCCTGGTCCCGCGGTGTCCTTTCAAACATCTACAGACCGTTGGCCTAACCAGTGTGTTGGAGCAATTATGTAACCTTGGACACATTCCATGTCCCCATTGGCTCCATAGCGAGCAGCTCTGGGTGTAACGCAGATGATCCGTCATTGGCTGTCTACGTCGAGTGCCCTTTGTCCATTGGCTGTCAACGTCGGCTGCCCTTTGTCATTGGCTGTCGTTAGATCAATTATGGGCCGTGAAGTTGAAAAGTCAGCAGCCTTTCAAGGCGAGAGAGAGGAAGTAACGCAATTAGCACTGCCCCCGAGATGGTGGCTCGGCAGTTAATTTCCCACCAATTAAAACAAATTGACTTTGCCCTGGTTTGATTGTCAGCTTCACAACCTTCACTGGCTCCTCTCCATGTGTGCTGCTCTTCAAAGCACAGTGCAGACGGAGAGCGGGAATCCACCATGAAAGCTTTGGGGAGGAAGAGACGCGACGGTGGTGTAGTAGATTAAAAACAGGCGAGATGGAAGAAAATCTGGTTTCACAGTCGGGGAAAGGTCTGAAGAAATGGCACCATCTAACAGAGGCTTTCAGTAGCTGTAAAAAAAAACATGAAAAACAATAGAGCCCTTGGCTACACTTAGGACACAGTGCATTAAAGGGCATCCTTCATTTGTCTTACATTTCCAAATTGTTGGGAATACAGAAGACATGGGGGGCTGGGGTGGTGGAAATGACTGGAAAAGTGGAATATGACTCAGCGCGTCGGTCCGGGAAGGATGACAGCGGAGGCCTTGCTACTACGTCACGCTACGGATCATGCACACTCTTTGTCGTTCCCCGAGTGGGCCAACATAAACTACGTCCGACCCGCGGAAGGTTGAACTGAATTGATGGCGCCTGGAGAGAGAGGGGGGGGGGGGGGGGGGTTATAGGTCAAGATTCACGACCCGCCGACACCAGATCACTTCTCAGGGTGAGGGGCGGGCGGCGTGCTTTGGAATGGGCCTCGCTCCCATTAATTTGCGCTGCATCAACACGCTGAGCTTCAACAGGGGAGGAATATTGCCAACGATCCTGTAGGGTTGTAAATCTCAGGGTTGCTAAGTATGTAGCCCATTGCCCCGCCATCACCTCCTTCGCCATCCTGTTGTTCCCCAGAGAGCCGGTGCTTTATTGGAACTGACATTGACCGACTGTACAATGTTTGGATGGAGAAGATGATGATAAGAGCAGAGGCTTTAGATTAACCTCTTTAGCCAAATATATCCATGGGGGTACCCTTTAGTTTATTTGCATATATATATATTTAGTCATTTGGCAGATCCTTTTATCTAAAAGTAACTTCAAAGTGAGGTTGAGCACATTAAAAGAGTACCATTCAAACTGGAGTAGCTCCCAATATGCCCAAGTGCTGTACCACATTGTTTCGAAAAAGCAACTGGACAGAGTGCAGAGTAGTTTAAGGACTTAGTTATTCTTTTATTTATTTCTCTTTCAGTTTAAGTGCTTCCTATTTCTGCTATCGAGAAGAACATACTGTCATACGGTATACCACCGTATGATTAAAATACACTGAGTCATTACTCAGTGTATATCACATATAATGACCCCTTTTAATATATGGGGTTGTTATCTGATAACTAAGCTGTAGGTCTACTGGTGCATTACAATTTAAGAAATGGTAATGTTGACAATGTTGTTGTAGGTTTCTGGAGTTTACAATTTATTTTGGGTCTTTGATAAAGTGTTGCAAAAAAGCTGCTATTGTCTTGCATCGGCTTCATCATGCATAAAACCAATACAAAACTTACAGTTACTGTAATGCCTTAAGTCTGACAAGCATTACTATGTGCATTTAATGTGGTGAGCTAATGGACAATAGCATATCTTCGTTATAAAATTTACTCTAATATGCAATGCAAATTGACCTAAAATGCAGATCTATTTTTAGATGTAAAAGAATGCAGCTTTTTGTTGTGAGATTACTGTTGGAATATGGGTTTATATAACTCTGCAATTATGTGCAAAATATTATGCAGATTAACTTTATTTGTTTTGGGTTATTTGTCTTATCCTTGCCCATGCATAATAAGGAAGCATGAAAATAAGAAGAGAATTTCGGAAAGTAGTTGCTTAGCAAAACTTTCAAGGTGGCCAAGATATGTTATAAAGTGTTCCCTTATCTCTGCGCAGACCAAAACCATTCCAGGTTTCTTATTGAACTGTCTTTTAATTTATTCTCTCTGTCAACTCTGGGCCCTCTCACAATATTTCCAAATGGAAAAGGTTAAATTGTATTGGTCCTTTGTCTACCTTCGATAAAAACAGTTCAGCCAATGGGGTCATTTGTTTTGTGGAAATTTCATAACTGACGCATCTCTGTCTTCAAATACCTGACAGGAAAAATACCCATTTCCAGTTGGTGCCGGTTTTCATTTGCACTTCCTGGGCTGTGTTTGAATCTGACAAATGTTGCTTCCGATTGATTTTTTTCTTCAATAACTCAGACACCTCAGTTCAACACTGAGCAATTCTTTGGGTTCTGATTGAAGCATCTAATCTATTCTGAATAAGAAAAGAAAAGAAATCCTTGATCATATTTGGTGAAAATATTTAGTTTGTTTTCACCTCCTCATCATGGACAGATAAATGACCAAAACAGTTAGCATTTAAATGATTTAGCAAACCAACTAGCTCATGCCTTGTGTACTAGATAGTTTTTGTTGTTCTTTGTTATGACATGCTGGTCCTTGTGCGTCTTGGCATCCCTTGAAGGCTAAACTAAGAGGCTATTTACCTTTTTGTTAAAAATCAATCTGAGCTCGCTATAAAACCCCAATTATCCTCCAGAACCCAAATTGGATATTTTCGTCCATGTTGTATTTAGACGTCACCCAGAATCCTAGCTGTATTGAGGGTTATGTTGAATGAGCCCAAATACAGCCACAATAGTATTTGTCATGCAGAACATGAGAGGAATAAAATAGGTCTTAATTGTCTAAGTGTTCTATCACAAAGCAGCCATTGTCAAGGAGCGGTATCACAACTAATGTGACTTGACTTTCCCACCTCTTCTATTGCTTATGCTCTCCGTATGCAATTCATAACCGTCCTTTGCCTTGTCATTCGGAAACGTTCAATTGATTCTCATACCTGAGTCAGTGTGACATGATTTATGCTAGCTCCATCATAGTCACGCCAAAGATTACGTGTTACAGCTGTCATAACAAATTTGAACTTTATGGAGAGACAGACAGGAGAGTGCTAGGGAGAGAGAATGAATGGAAATATGTCTGTGTGACAGTTGCGGAAATCAGTTAAACTCAGGACTGTGGTTGGAAATGGCTTTGTGTATGTAACAGAAAAAAAAAAAACTCCCACTACATGCAAGACTACTATGGTTTTTACAGTTAATATAATCAATCAAAAATGAATCTGCCTTATTTTGTATTATTATTAGGCACCAATATATATATATATATATATATATATAAATAGCATGTCAACATGTATAAACAATGCAGTCAGATTTTGTGAGGAAAACAACTAATGTCAACTTTTAAACTGACCTGACTTGTTGGTGGTTCAAATCCAACCTAGAACAACTATTCATGTCTACATTAAACCATTACTAAACTGAATTTCACACCAATACAAAACACAAGCAATGGATACAGACTCAATGTCCTTGATTTTGAGAGATTAACTAAATCTGCACTTTATAGGAGACTGCATGGGTTAGGGATAGGGTTAGGCAGGGTTTAGGGATAGTTAGGGGTTAGGGTTGACACTACTAGGTACTCCTGTGATACCTAGACGCAAAGGCTGATGATAAACTGAACCAATACATTGACAGCTTACCTAAAAAATGATGAGTACCAGAAAATTGCACGGTACAAAGTGTAAATGACTGTCATTTCTGTTTTCAGGAAAAATTTTGATGCGCCCCATCAAACCCCAACAACACTTCTCCCCTAGTAAATAACAGACAATATTCGACATAGTTATCTGTGAAAATAAAATGTATCTTCAAAGGCAAGATTGACATACTTGTGTATATATACAGCATTTTAGTACAAAGGGAGTTGTTTTCCAACCTCACTTGATCCTGCAACATCGCTGATCCCTCTCTCTATTTTTCATGATTCTTAAGTCATATCCAGTTATTTTATCCGTGACTATCTGTGAATTTGTCGGCATTAAATTATGTTTACAGGCTTAGAGAGGCAAAGGAAACCATTGCAATAACAGCTCTTTAATGCAACAAGGGGGTGTTGGTCTCATCCATATATGAAATCTAGAGCTGAGCGAGATTAAGTTAGTTTCAGAGTAGCGCCCTAGCAGCAGAATGGCTTCCAGGGCTGTTGTTCAGTATTAAGGGTTTTTCTTTCTTCCTTAATATCATTGGAAGGGGCCTCTTCACAAGTGTTAATAAAGCTACGGTTTTCATCAGAACAGATGCGCTAGCAGCTAGCATATGTGTAAAGTCATAAATCCAGATTAGCTGCTTGTAGCGTCGCCATCTCCCACCATCTGCTGGGATTAAGGTTGTGGACAACATGCATTGAACGAGAAGCGCACCTCTCTGGAACATGTAGTGTTGGAAAGAGGCTGCTTCACAGAGTTTTTGTACAAGTATTTGTGGATATGAGAATGTGTGTGTGTGTGTTTGTGGACATGTGTTTGTATGTGTTTGTAGATATGCAGTGTGCGTGTGTGTGTGTGTGTGTGTGTGTGTGTGTCTGTCTCTCTTTCTGTGTGTTAGCAGTGTGGCTCGAGGTAATTCTATTCCTGGAGACAATCTCACGAGAAAATCCTCTACAGGGACTGACCGTAACAAAAAAATTCTCCAAGCGTCTTAGAGCACAGGGCATGCACATAGTATTTATTAATGTATCAAATAAATTCAATGCAAATAGCCACGGAATGGGGCAGGCCCGAGCCACTACAGGCTGCTGTGTGACAGACCCTTTTCATAGAGGTGTCATCGTAGGACAAACACAGGTGTCACTCATAACACTAATCCTAGGTCTGCTCCTTTTTATGTACCAAGGCACCGGCAGTAGATCAAACTAGTGAAGAAAAGTCTACTACCTGTGCCGTGGCACATAAAAGGAGAAGACCCATCATTTGTGTTACGAGTGGCACCTGTGTTTGTCCTACGATGAAACCCTTGCGAAACGGGTCTATTCACTCAAACTCACAGATGGCCAGTCTGCACTTGCCTACATTTTTTGTAGTTTTGCACACGTACGATGGCCGAGATGTGTCGAACAAACTGCAAATCCAAAACGCTTTGCAAATTCGAAATAATACAAGCGCATTTACAGAAACCGCAAACGCAAAACCCAGAACACAACTGCAAAAGACACAACACAAATGCAAGCTACATAACACAATGGAAGTGAGGATCAAAGGATGTCGGCAATGAAACAGACAGACTATTAATGTCAGCAGACTATTATTGCCTACACCTGTTTTATCCTTTCCATGCATAAAAAGGAAGCATCAAAATAATACAGGAATTTATGCGGCCAAATTATTGTGTGATGCCAATAAACCTGGCACAAGTGAAGGTAACGTTTAGAAGATTACCTTATTTTTTTTATTAGGCTTAGGCTATCCACATTCTATAATGTATGAGTATAATAGTCCGCCAGCAATACAAATCTGTCCGTTTCATCGTCAACATCAGTTGACGCTCACTTTCATTATGTTGTGGCTTTTGCATTTGTCTTGCAGCTTTTACATTTGTGTTGTGGCTTTTGCGCTTGTGTTTTTCGAATTTGCAAAGCATTTTGGATAGTTTGACATGTTTCAGCCACCGTATATAAAAATGAAGGCATCGCAACTTGACTTTAGCTACAGTAAACTACCTTCATTTAAGCCGACATATCTCCATGCATGGCGTTTGCTCATATTATTTGTTTTATCAATGGAGGTGGTCGCTCGTGTTTGACAACAGGATATTCTGATTTAGCAACACACCCGCCAAGCCTGCACATGATATACCTTCGCTCAGATGCAAAGAATTTGCGCTATTATTGAAACTTTTCTCTCTTTTTTCTCTCTCTCTGGCCAGGAGAATGGGTCAGATTCCAGGAGTCTCCTGGTCAGAGTTTGTGTATATGTGTAGATATGAGCCAAAATTGAAATCTATACAGAGCAGAGTACATGTCACACTGTGATAAAACGACAACAGCCCTAACAGTAACAAAGTAGTTTGAGCTCTGAGATGAGCTGTGAGAGCTTCATGTCCAGACATGTCCGATTGATGGGTGGAGAAGGAGGAGTAGGAAGAAAAGAAGGAGACACACAGCATGGGGGTTGTGATGTCATGAGCTAAGCAGATGACATTTCATATGTTTTCACGAATGTCTTATCAAACCATGAATAATAATGGCAACCGTGCTACATCCATCTCCTCGCGATACCATCTCTGACTTTATTTCAATTTTCATCGGGGAAAGGCTTACGCTGTTCTGGCATCAAAGGTGCTCAAGACCGACTGGATAACTGGCATAATAATGACATGACATTACAGGAGTGACATTTTATGTATCAATATGGGGAAGACAATATGGGTCTCATTAAATGCAGCCATCATGCAGAAACATTCCCCTTTCATATGCAACATTGTCTTGGAAGAGATAATGTTTCATTAGAACAACCTATCCATCAATCTACCCTTTCATCCATCATCCTTTCACCCAACTAGCTATCTATCTTTTCACCCACCCATTTACCCAGGCATCCATCCATCTCATTTACTTTACCTACTCCTCCAGTCTTGCTAGGGGCAAAGAGAAGAGGAGACAACCTGAATTAAATGAATAGAACGCCAGGCCATCAAAGATCACACACACACACACACACACACACACACACACACACACACACTTACCATCCACATGAGTAGCTACACCTCTTATGCTGCTCCAGTTAGCTTGACTAATTGAAGCACCCAAAGGAAAACTCAATGTAAACACTGAGATAACATGGTGGTCTGATTTTGTTCCATATACAGACCCAGATCTCAGATTCCTCAATCCATCACTGGTTTTCAGTGAGCTGCTTGGACTTGACAGCCCTTGACACTTTGGAATTGTCTCCCATGTATTTTCCACAGGAAATAAAACTGAAAGAAAAAGATAAAAGACCTAAGCCTTCTCTCATTGCCACCAGAGCACCTGAATTGTATCCCATATAGAAAGTGAAAGTGTACTAAAATGCCATTGCGTCTCTTCTTTGACCAATAACTCGACATCTGCAAATGTCCACCTCCTTCTCTTAGCTCTCTGTGAGTACTGGTACAGGTGATATTTAACATTACAGATGACATATTACAGGTTCAGAACAAGAGATGAAAAGGGCATTTTCAGCTGAAAATGATTACATATTTTAACTTGCATATCAACTCAATACATATACAGCATACTGTGTGTGTGTGTGTGTGTGTATATGTATATATATATACACATATGCACCATATTATATGAAATATCTCATGTGTATGTGGTATGTGGTTCAGAGATGAGACAAGGATGGATGATTGTTTCCGTAGCTGTGCAGTGCGATGCTCTGAGGACCTACATGGGTCGTGGCACATCTTCAAGGTAACTCAGATGGCTCGCCGGCCGAGTCCCCCCACGCGGACGGTGTTGACGGGGCATCTCTTCGTTCCAAGTGGACAAACACATTGTCCAGGACCAGGCCTTATCTCCTCTGGGCCACCCTTTCCGGAGCAGTACGGTAGGGGAGGGGCGAGGCCTCACTCCTCAGCCCTGTTCCTAAACAACCTTCTGGAGCATGCGATGGGCCCCTGGGGGTAGAAAACCCACCAGAGCAGAGACAGTGGAAGGATGTAAGGAGTCTAGACCATCAAGGCCATCTGGGATAACCCTGCTGATAGTGAGAGGAACAACAGCTAAGTTGGATATGATGGACTGCCAAAGATGATTTTACGCAGGGTGGTTGAATAGAGATCCTTAAATGATCGATAATGGTTTTCAAGTGTGCCGGGTTACATTACAAAGGCATGAAGGAATTTGATTGAATGACAACACCATCAATCCTGTGCTGTTTGGTTGTTTGTTTTGTTTCATGAGGCATTGTATGGAAAACTGCTTCCATAGCCTGAGGAACTGCTTTGTAGCGGACAAACTGCTTTGTAGTTCAATAGAACTTCAAATATGTTGGCCTTCGAGTCCTTATAATGTCTATTTTATCCACAATGTATCACTATTATTTGTTGAGGGCAAAATGAAATGCCAAGAGAAACGGCTATATTCAAACGCAAAATATTAAACGTTTTCTCTATTTTAATCCCTTGACACTCCAGTTGGTTTACTCACACTGTTTTAATTAACATGGTTGAGTCATGAATATGCAAATCTCTCAAAAGGCCAATTTTATAATGCCGGTAAACAGAGCATTTGGCAAGAAGCAGGCATCCCCTCAGTGACAAAAAGTGGCCTGTTTGTTACTCTCAACAACCTTGTTGTCCTGTCAAGTCTCATAGAGCTAAACCCAGTGGGTTTGCTGCACACCACACACACCTGTGCCCAACCCCTCGGGCTAAAGGCCGTTACTGTGGGAAACTTGGCGTAGCAGAAAAACCTAGCACGACAGAAATGTAGTATTTAACTGTCCGTGGCATGAAGATGTGTTGGAAATCATTTGTAAGTAGCCAATCCCCTTATGTGATTTGTATCCCTAAGTTGATAGAGGGATTACCGAGGTATTAGCGCGCCAACTCCGCTGGAAGTGCCAAGATCACGCATTGTGTGTCTCAGCGCAGCATGCTAGCTTTGCTGTCCGCATGTGTTTGTTTATCATATCTGGTATCGGCAGTGGAGTATTGGGTGTTGGTGGGGGAGGAGGGCGGAGACCCTTCGCATGTAGACCTGGCCTGGCATGTGAATATCAGCCCGCAATTTGCTGCTCAATGAGGTAAGAGATTAAGATTCTACAACTGTCTGCCATAGCATGTAGCGCAGCTCTACTAGCGCATTTGTTTGCAAATGCGTTAGCTTGTCCGCCACCTTCCCCCGGCGTTGTTTGAGAAGTGAGTGATGGAGTGTCTGGGCGATTAGGCAACAAATCTCTAATTGAGATGTAATTTCCAAGTGTGGAAATTGTGGTTTTGTAGACATGGCTTTAGGGGAAAGAATTTTGTATTTTGTATTCAAATTCTGGGGTTGTTAAGTGATATAATTATGTAGGGATGATGTAGTGGCAAATTCTAAAGCCTCCATATTTAACCTCTGAGTAGAGCCTGAAGATATGTTCTACCAATAGAGGCAATCCATCATTTTTCCACAACGGGACGTACTTGGTTTTGTTTTGAGAGCAAAAGTCACGCAATACATTTGATTGGTTGTTAACTTCCAAAGCTTAATTCAGCATGTGGTATTTTAGTGATACTGTTAATGAAGTTTAAAAAAATATGAATTTAAGCGAAGCATTGAATTAACCATTAAGACTTGAATGAAAGGCAAACAAGAGACATTCAAGTATATTGCTCCTTTCTGTTGAAAAGCTATGCAGCTGGATTGTCAACATGCTATGATTGTCTATTCACTCATCCACGTGTATGGGATATTAAAAATAAATATGAAAAAGATTGCTTCCGGAGATCAAATAAAATAAAAAAGGAATACATGTGAGCATGACCTTCGCAGAGGACATTAGAGAAGTTAATTGATCGTTTTCTGTTTCTCATTCAGAAGAAACAGGACATAAATAACCCATAACTGAAACAGAAACCACCCAATCGTAGTTTATTGATTCATTTTTTTATCTTTTGAACGGGCATGAGCATGACCCACCACTGCTATATTGTGGGTCCTTCCTTATGGGTTTGTTCTTCTGTTGTAGAGCATCACAATCCTCAGGCTTTAAAGCTGGAGTCCTGGCGATAGGATGAGCTAGCTGCGGCGTCGGCTTAAAAGAGAATAGGTCTATTTGAACTTTAGCACATTAACCCAAGAGCGCCAGTGCCTCTGGCTGCTCAGGTGGAATCCTGCCTTGAATCTGTGTTGAATCAGGGCGCTGCTAGGGATTCTGGGTAGGTTATAGTGACTGGGCCATTGGTAGTGGGCTGCTCCCACGATCGAGGGTCGGTTTACAACGGTTTGCTTTAAAGTCAACGATGTCTGCGAAGGGCCTTTATTTTTTTTAAAGCCTGGTGTCTTAGGAGTCTTCAGCGTTTTGCTTTGTCCAGTGTGATACCGGCCATGTCGAATGGGTTTCGGTTGCTCTTTCAGGAGAGTGTTGCGTGGCTGGCCAACGCTTCTGCTATCCAGGAATACGTGTTGTCCGATTACAAGAAGTGATGCCCGGCCCCAATTCCTCCAATGCAATCGTACAACAGCACCAGAGCCACAATTGACCCCATAAACTTTAACATTGATTAGATGCTATTAAATGTTTATAGCCCTTGTGAGTAAAGCACTTATGCTCGAAATTTATCTCTGCTCGGGTCAACCGAGCCAGAAATCTAAAAGGTCGGCGCGATGACGCTTAGGCTAAACTGCAGTCGCTCTTACTCTCGGTGCTCTGTGTGTGTGTGTGTGTGTGTGTGTCGCTCGGTAACTTCACCTGCGAATGGTGCCTGGCTACCGGGGAAGGTGGTGGGGGGGGGGGGGGGGCGGTTTAAGCACTTAACCTGCTTCCACCCGCCCACCCTTCCGTAGAGCGATGCCGTCGGCGTGGGAGACCATATTTAGTAACAGGCGCTGGCACGCTTGACCTCTGCCAGCGAGACGCCGGAGCGGGATTAGCTGGTAATACTCCCCCTGATTCTCTAATCCTGGTGCTGTCGCGTGGAGATTAGCACAGGATAGGAACCACACAATGCTGGAGGAGGGGGGTAATAGCGCAGAACTGGACAAAGTTCGTCTCCTACCACCCACCAACCCCACACACGATTCATCTTCAGGAGTATATTGGAAGCAGTCCCAACTAAATTGCTACAGGAGTTGGTGTGGGGGGGTGATATGAAATATTTCACAGTATGAAATATTAATTACAATATGGCTGTGTCCACAAAAGATGGTTGATTACATTATATGGCTTTCATTTTAAAATGAAGAAGAGAGCTTGAGCTTTCAATTTAATTGCTTGGAGCGTTAGTGAAAGTATTGTTATTATTGTTTGATTGGCAGTATTGCTCTTAGCATAACTGTTATTATTATTATCATGTATTAAATAAGTAGTCCAAACTTTGGCCTGATTGCATTGGCTACATAAAATAATGTCTGGGGTAATGGATGGATTGCGAGCTGTAAGAACCGTTTGAATAAAGTTGAATACGGCAGTTGAATGAAGAATAATAGAAACCTGAGCAAACACAGCACAACATGTTACATACAGTCGGACTATATCAAATCAATTCATGATGAAAATATGATTATTGATATACTCTGCAGAAACAAACGTAAACGACATCTCTATAGATTCCTTAAAGTAATACATCGTCTACATCGCTTTTTGCTCAATATCCATTTTAGCAGCCACACGCGGCTCCAGATGTCAGACTCCACATCGTACCCCCTTTTGAGTTATCGAACGTGGCCACACGATCCCAGGCTGGTGCCAGATAGAAGCCTGGCAAAGTGTTTTCAATTATAAATGCTACACATGTTCAACGTGTAGAATTGCAGCGTGAGGAGACATAATGAGAAACATACCACCACAGGAAGGCTTTGTTGGAGAGAGATGGACAGAGAGACTGAGTGAAGACAGGGAGGATGGACGACAAAGGGAGAGACACCGAGAGAGGCAAAGCAGAGATATGGATAAAATGAGAGGGAGGAGGAGAGAGGGAGAAGTAGAGAGAGATAGAGGGAGAAGGAGAGGAAATGAGAAACAGAGATAGGGTGAAGGAGAGATCGACAGAGTGAGAGAAGCAAAGAGACAGAGAGCTGTGGAGTGAGATTGAGAGAGCAAGGCAGGGGGTGAAGTAGAGCTTGCATGCAGATTAAGGACCCTTGCAGTGATAGCAAGGAGACTTGCTTCTTCTCAGTGGGACAGAGCAGCTTGTTGCGCTACGATTCTGGAGTCTCCTTCCCAAAAGGAAACACCATCCATTGTGCCAAACAGCATGGGCAACAACAACAGGAAGATAAACAACAAAAACAACATCAAAACTTGGATGCTGCTGTTGTTGTTGATTTTTTTTCGGCTGTATTTTTCTGTCAAATATTTTGCTAAAATATATAAAAAGTAAAATGGCTTCTTAATATTTGTCGAATTAATAAAATGGATAAAAATTGTTCTTGGAAATTGCTGGTTTAATCTTTTGGCGCTCTCTGACCGGATTTGAACTCTTAATGCCTTTAACATATGTGGCCTTTTCCTACGGTTACAATAACAATGTTCTAAATCCAAAGACATATTTGAACAGTGGACTAGCATTTTCCACGATCTCATTTTCTCAATGTATTTATATATTTATATCTGTAATGTGTACGGTCCAGAGCAATTGAACAACAAAAACATTTCCAACCATTTACCTTTTAACAAAAGCAGTTTAGCAGCTTTTCTCCAAAACAGCTTTCTTAAGAATAATTAATATATGTTGTAAAGGAGCAGGTAGGGGGTTCGACATCCTGCATGTTTTCTAACTTGGAAACAAATGGCATCTGCCATGGCTTATATCAATTTAACAATTTACCTCTGTCTGCCAAGTTCCATCTCTGAACAATGTCTTGTCGAAAATCGGTTTTTCAGACAGTTACGTTTACGGTTACTGTTTCTGTGTCACTTCCATGTTTCATCTTAGGTTCCCGACTAGGCATAATGGAGGGTGGTGGGGGGGGGGCACACTCAAAGCCCCCCCCCCCCCCTCCTCCCCCCGAGATAACTCCCCTACTGACTGAACTGTGACTTCCTTCTCACTGGTGATGTCTGTGATGCCTTTTGAACAAACTCCTTTCAAACCCCAGAGAGTTTTGTAGAATATATTGGAAGTGATCTTTGGGGCCTATTAGCGTTCATGGATGTTAGTGAGAGCATGTGGGACACAGGCCCGGATGGGGTCTGATTAGCTTCAGCACAGAGCGCTGTATTATTCTAATTGGACCCATGGATATTAGGTCTAGTGTGTGGATCCTCGATAGTTCTATCACAATGCTGTGGGTTAATTTGATGAGGACTGAAAATCTCACTGTTCTTAATTTGGCTAATAGGTGAAGACGGGCTGTTTTTAAACTAGCTTGGTTTTAATAATGACAAATGAGAACAATGTTCCCCACTTCTTTTAGCCATTTACCTAGACATGTCGTTGAACATGATGATGAATTTGGCCAAAAGATAAAGACGGTCTATTTTTAGCATGGGCATCTATGCTATAAATAAGCATCTATTATAAAACTGGATAAATCTTAGCAAGACTAACGAGACAACCATTCCCCCTTATTCCACCTAGAGAGACATGACGATGTAGGGCAAAACACACACATTACTCTAACGTTAACATGATGAAACACCATATGAGTAGTAACTGCTAATCAATGTCCACCTCATGTTAATCCATGCTTTGCCTTAGTCATGTTTCCACCGCGCCGGCAGCGAAACCTTAGCTTGACACCGCACCCCCCCCCCCCCCCCCCTCCCACCGCCCCACCCACAACCAAATCATTCCCTCTTTTTGTTTACCAGGGGATATTTTGTAATCCCCACGCTTCCCCAAGCTATGGTTCAGAATGTCATCATTCCAAGAGAAGATGTCCGGTAAAATCGTATGACTTGACACCCTCCAAACTGAGGAATCCATCGCGTGGAGCTCTGTCAACGTGGACGAGAGACTATGAGATGACCTAGTCCAGCAAGACGAGGGCGACTGGATCTCCTGGGTTGGCATGCAGGAGATGTTGCTTATTGAGTTATTGAAGAAAAGCGTCTGAGTGCGGTGTACCCTTGGTGCGTCCTTAGCAGAGCGGCAGGCTGTGCTTGGAGTTCAACCATGAGATGTTGAATTGTATTTGTGTTTGTTTTGATCTTCTATTGGCCTGTCTGGTCTATCTGTCTACGTGTCTGTCTACCTGCCTGTCTGCCTGTGTGTGCGTTTGTCTTGACTGTGTGAAAGGTGAATGAAGCACTACTATAGTTATCCTTAATAAATAACATCCCAAATGTTATGCGGCACAGAGCCTGTCTGGCTATGATTATGGATGATCCCATAGCTTTGTGGTTCTCTGTGTGAGCTGATATATCAGAAGCCATCTCGGGTTACCGCTGGGCAGCAGCACTCAGTCCAACTATCGATCCCCCAGCGAGTTAAAGGACAAAGTAAGTCATCCAGCCGGCCTTTCTCTGACAGCGATCAACTAGTTCACTTCTTCATTTTAGACAGTCAAGATTAACCAAAGACACTTACAGTCGAATTGACATGCATACGATTACCTACCTGCGTGTCCATTACATGTATCTTAGGCATCTTGCTAAAGGATGCCTACAGGCAGACTGCTGATATGGGTATCGAACCCAGTACCCTTTGGCTTAGAGTTGAACTCCCTTACCTCAATACTAACTTTAACCCTTTGGCAGCAACTAACACAACTAACATAATGTAATCATGAAACTCTTTTTGTAAATCCTTGGGACGACCCATCATAAATTTGACATTTGGGATATTACGATTAGGATTAATTGTCTCAGAGCGTAATCTCATAATCTTTGTGAACTCTCCACAATGCTGTTTCAACAAACACTAGGAGCAAACAGGTAGAGGGTTTTTAGGGGACTCTAGCAGTTTTTTTTTCTTTATTTGTGCATTGAGTCAACCAACCTCTTTATGTTCATTCGTTTCATTTTGATGTTTTATCTAAAGTAATGTGTGATTACGTGGGTGTATTGCCTGCTAAATGAACCAGGAGCCACAACTCTAGGGGCCCCAACTGCCAGGCTCTCATTAACTCGGATAACTGACAAATAACAACAACAACTACAACAACAACATAGAAAACAAGCAAAGGAAACAATGAAAAAGTACATCTACATCTTGGTGTTGATTATATCACAACCAGGGCTTTTAGTTCGATATCATTCTGAAGGGGTTATTGTGCATCACGCCAGCACTTTTATACAAGTGAGGCTGAGAACAGAAGTAGCTAATTCTTTTAAAGTGCTGCACAACCTTGTTTATTAAAAGGAAAAAGGGAAAACACAACTGGACAGAGTGCAGAGTGGCTATAGGAACAAGAACAGAAGGTTAGTAGAATGATGGTAGTGCATAATGGTTACATCAGAGGTAGTGCATTTCGTCAAAGTACATGGTAAATTCACCAGATGTAATAGCGGGCTACATCTCAAAAAGGTACATTCTAATTTCACCAGATGTATCAGTTCATCTCAACACAGTGTGTTCTAAATCGAATGACTTTATAGGGGATATGCATTACTATCATTATATTATTATTATTATTATATATTATATATATATATATTGACATTGAGAAAGGGATTTGAAGGAGGTTTGTAGGAAGGGATAGTAGTCTTGTTATTAGAATACAGACGGTGTGATCCATGTTGGAACGATATGGGATTTCCTGAGACGCTACCGCAAGCTAGGCGAGAAGAAGGTCAAGGGGGGAAGGGGGGAGGCGAGGTTGGCGGTTGAGCATGATGAGGCCAACGCGCACGTGTGAGAGACGCGCAGGCACACTATCGCCTCTCTGCTCGGCCGTTACTCATTTGCATGGAAGCACAAGAGTCGATGTGCTGTCACGATTGAACGATGCATGCATAGCTTACAAGTGGATGCTGTTGTATCCACGTGTGTGTGTATGTGTGTGTGTGTGTGTGGGGGGGGGGCGTTAAATCATCGGTTTTAGCTAACACGCTAACTTTAAACCCATACCTAACTACGCGACAGACTGAGTTGACACTATTTTGAGCAAATGTCGCTTATTGGAATCTTAGCATCTCTTAGAGTCTATTATTTCAGGTAGATTTGCCTTTTTACAAGGATGAAACATTGACATTTATTCTTTAAGTGCCTCTCCACTGCATATCTATGCTGTATATCCTTAGTAAAATTCAAAGTAAGATGAGTGCAAGTTGCCAGTAAAATCATAAATACATTGGACAACATTGGAATGCATTCACATCTCAGAGTGAATTATAAACCAAAACAGGTTGCCCGACTTAATTAATTCCCATAATAAGCATTATTTAGGGTACACACAGGCAAGCATTTCTTGGAGCTCTCCGACTGTGAAGACAAAGCCAAAAAACTGAAGGTAATTTAACTCACAGGGTACATCAATGGGACATGATTTTCAGTTTGTCACATGAGAGCAAATACAACAGCAGCGGCCTTATTCAGAGATGAAAATAACAGAGCCAATCACATGGCATTGATCCTGAAAGTCTTCCCAGTTTGGAGCTTATCAAGATGGTGGTCAGGTTGGGTGAAAAAATTTATAAAAGACAGGAACAGAAACCAAATAAACAATGGAGGGGAGGAAAAAATAACCAGCCTCCAGCGATAATTGTTATTCCTCCATTACTCAAAGACACTCTGATCAAGGTTAGCGTCGCTTTTCTAAAGGGAGGAGGGGGGATAACGGTGTCTTGTTAGGTGACCTTTAACCCCTCGGCGCGGAGCCCGGAGGAAGGTCGGGGAAGGAGCGCAGTGGAGCCTGACTGATCGCTGTGCATTAGAGGAGCGCTCAAGGTGACCGCCCATCCGCCAGTTGCCTCCTCCTCCTCCTCCTCCTCCTCCTCCTCCTCCTCCTCCTCCTCCTCCTCCTCCTCCTCCTCCTCCTCTCCTCCTGTTTCTCAATGCACCTCCTCTTGTCCTGCTCCTCATTGCACCACCAACTCCTCTTCTCCTCATGCTGCTCCTCAATGCACCACATCCTCCTCTTCTTCTCCTCGTTGTTGCACCTCCTTGTGTCCTCCTGCTCCTCTAGCACCCCCTTCCCTCCTCCTTTCCTCGTGCTGCTGCTCATTGCATCTTGTCAGCCTGCTCCTCATTGCACCTCCTCCTCTCCTTCTCATTGCACCTTTTTCCCCTCTCCTCATGCTCCTCATTGCACCTCCTTCTCCTAGTGGAGCGGCATAGCATCGAGGCAGTAGGAGGTGCACTTTTCTCATTGTGAGTCATTATGTTTAATGGGCCCCTATTGGCTAGAGCCCTCCATGGCATACAGTTCGGGGAAGAAAAAGCCCATCACGCACTATCTTCCATCAAACGTATGAATATATTTGTTTGTTTGTTGACATTATGTTAGCCGATGTTGTTACAAGGATGATTCTCTGTGGGGGGTTTGTACGATGTTCTTTTTCTCCGCAATCTCTTGAAATTCTAGAATTGTGCTTGACCTCCACGACCCACTTGTGTGATCGTGGCATTTGTATTCATGATCTCGTGATGCAGTGTTTATTACTGTAAGAGCATTAGTTATATCGCACTCTGGGTGGCACGTGGCTCAGGAGGGAGCGCGGGTTGACTGGTAACCCGAAGGTTGCTAGTTCGATCACCGGCTCCTAGCTGAGTGTCGAGGTGTCCACGAGCGAGACACCTAACCCTAACTGCTCCCGACCAGCTGGCTGTCGCCTTGCATGGTTGACACCGCCGTCGGTGTGTGAATGGGTGGATCAATGGGTGAATGTTAGGCAATATTGTAAAGCGCTTTGAGTGGCCACTGGATAGAAAATTGCTATATTAATGTAGTCCAATTACTCTGTCACTCTTTCCTGGGTCCGTTTTGTTTTTATAATTCTTTTTTCAGTTTGCTGTGTTTAACTGGGGGTCAAAAGGGCCTGAAAAATAAGACAAAATAAGAGCATCTGTTATATTCCGTTTTGTCTTTCTTTCGCCTCGCATCATGTGTCAATGTGCCACGTTAAGTTTAGAGGTTGTTACCAGTTCATTTTTTCACACCTTAACATCTCATACTTATATTCTGTACGTGTTGACTGTGAATACATTGTTGTGCTAAAACTGTCAGTCTATGAAGTGCACGTTTTTATGAGCTGGAAAGTAAATATTGCCTTGTTTCAAACCTAAATTATAAAATATTTATTTGCTTAAGCAGCTGTGCTTCTATATCCCCTGTAAATGAAATCTTAAAATTAAACTTAATTCGAGGCGTCATAAACAACGAAATCGTTGGCATGCAACACGCCTCTTATTCTTTTCTTTCTACGACTTTTTAACCTGTGCCTTTTTTGTCAATAAGAGCTATTGTAAAATCACATTGGGGATCGATTCGCGGTAGCTCTTCATTTTACTAGCCACTGACTCCCCATCCCTCCTGGATAGATAGCAATAGAGTATCGGGTATATAAGAAAACAAAAGAACAGATTATCATGTTCATTCCTCTGATACTTTAGTGACACCGTCCACAGGGGTGCCACAACCCAAACAAAACCGCTGTCATCGTCGCTCTAGTCACGCGACCGCGCAGAGCGGCTCATCAATAGAAGCCCACCGCCCATAATTGAAACCCATAAAAAAAGTTCTGTTTGCAAATCAAATGGCACCTTTCAGCTGCTGGGGATGAAGCGAACACGGCCCTTTTTCAGGGGTGGTAGAATTGGCGCATTGCTCCATCGCTGTGACAACGGATACATTCGAATGAGTAAACAAACACGCTTTTTTATGTGTTTGACTTGGTAAATGCTCTGAGCTAACAGTACTTCGAGTATTTTGCATGGGTCGTTGGCAGAGTATATATGGATGTTTAATGAATAGCATGGAGCACAGGCTAACCTTGCTGTTTGTCCAGCATTAACAAATGAGATGTGTTGTAGAAGGCAAACAGAGTCCTGATTGTGCCCCGCTGATACGTCTCTCTCTCTCTCTCAGCTCACACAGAGAGACTGCTGACTTCCTCGTTTGTCTGTGTCCCTGAGTGTGAACTGCACACACACACACACACACAGCCCTACAGCCATTCACACACACGCACAAGCGCATGCACACACATATACGCATGGCTTCACACATACAGGCAAATACGGATACATGCATACTCAAATGCATACGTACACACACACACACACACACACACACACACACACACACACACACACACACACACACACACACACACACACACACACACACACACACACACACACACACACACACACAGGCACCCACCCACCCACCCACCCACTGTTTAACACCTACACGAGCACATACACATACAACCACATTCACACACACAAACAAAAAGAACCACAAACATTCACACACAACCACCAACACACACACAAACACACACTCACAGGGACCAGCAGCTTGAAATGAGATTCACTCAAGTGCATAATCCCTCAGTTCTGCTTAGCTGTGATTAATTGACCAAATGTTTCTTATACAGAAACCGACTGCAGTGCTTTACCCCCCGCCCCTCCCACCCCCCCCCCCCCCCAAAACAAAAACACAGAAATTACAAAACTACAAAACTAAAAACATAAGACAACAACAAAAACAACAACAAAAGAAAAGAAAAAACATGTTCTTTCAAGGCCATATTTTCGTATGCACAGCGAAATATATAAATAAAATAAATGCTACAACAGAATAAAAAATGCTACCACGTGATCGCTAATGCTAAATCCACATCTCACCCTTTTGGTGAGATGTTTAAGAGAGCTCCCCGGCCGATAAGCGTCAGGGAAAACGATATCATGCCGAGAACTTTTTGATCAATAACCCAGTTCTTTTTTTAGAGCAATTTGTAGAGGCAAGGTATCGCCAGTTTCACGTTCAAATAACAACTAAGTACGGTTTTGTATGTTAGTCAAGGTAAACTGGTAAACTTGGTTACGTTACGTTACTAGACTTAACTAAGTTATGTTATGCTAGCCGAGATAACAAGATAACTGAACTGAACCAAGTTATCTCCACCATGGTTGTTTTCATGTGCTGGAGGTGTGATTATTGATTTCATAAAACACAGCAGGACAGGGCTTAGTGTAGAAACACACTGACAGCTCGCCTTCTGCTCTTTACTATTTAGTCATTTAGGATAAGCTTTTATCAAAATGGTTACAGGCCATTCAGGATCAGGTAGGGGCTAGGGCATCTTACTCAAGGATGCCTATATGTTAGGCTTCGGACATCAGGGAACCTCTTGGCTTCACTTGGAACACCCTAGCCACTACAATCTCCTTCTGGCCCTCTGGGTTTCAATGCAAAAACTGAGGCAGGAAAGAGTCATGACCAGAGTGTTCCAATGCAACATACTGGAGCAGGAAAGTGTTCCAATGCAACATACTGGAGCAGGAAAGAGTCATGACCAGAGTGTTTAACTACAACATACTGGAGCAGGAAAGTTTTCCAATACAACATACTGGAGCAGGAAAGAGTCATGACCAGAGTATTAAAATACAACATACTGGGGCAGGAAAGAGTTATGGCTGGCGTGTTCCAATGCAACATACTGGAGCAGGAAAGAGTCATGACCAGAGTGTTCCAATGCAACATACTGGGTCAGGAAAGAGTCATGGCCAGAGTGTTTAAATACAACATACTGGAGCAGGAAAGAGTCATGACCAGAGTATTCAAATACAACATACTGGAGCAGGAAAGTGTTCCAATACAACATACTGGGGCAGGAAAGAGTTATGGCTGGCGTGTTTCAATGCAATTTTCTGGGGACGGAAAGAGCCATGATCAGAGTCTTCCAATGCAACAGACTGCAGGGTACATTCAGTGTCTGCCCTTCTCCCAAGGCTTTGTGACACATGAACAACAGGACAAGACACTCTGGTATAAGGAGAGGGGAGTGAGAGCGTGTTAGATGGCCCTTTAGGGTACACTTTGCATGTCTCTCAGATGCTGCCATTTTCTATATCTACTTTTTAGTATTTTTTATGTTTCTGATTTTACTGCCCGCAAAAAACGGATACATTTACCTTGGAGCTGTCTTTATAGATCACATTTTTTTTATATTATAAAGAAATAACTGTTCTAATTACATGTTATTCATTAATTTAACTAGCCTTCAACATTGAAAAGGAAAATTATATTGAGACAGCAACTTGTCCACACAAACAGGATTACCATTTTAACTGCTAATGTCACCTGTTTCGACTCACTGCCGCATAAGCCCTGCTAACATGGTAACACAAACACACACACATTCGTTTTTGTGGGTTTTAATTCATATTGTGCAAACTCGAAATAAGAAGCCTTTATATTGAAGCATGATCTAAACGTTATATTTATATATATATATATATATATATATATATATATATATATATATATATATATGAATAAGATGTGTTTGACGTAATGTATTAGTCATTATGTTTCACACCCACAAGATTGCAGTCTTTTTATCTCGTCATTTGCCTAAAAGACTGTTCAATTATTTGGCTTCCTATCCTGGGGACCAGAACCCCAGCTGTGCAGCGTTTTGTGGTGTCTGAGAGCCGGCATAACACTTTAAAATGGTTAATGTTACAAATTCAAAAGTCGTGACACAAGTATAGTAGAGATGTGAGGCTTGGATGTGTCGGACACCCAGCTGAAAGGTACTGGGTTCGATCCCTAATAGCCGCAGTCTACCTGTCGTATTACCTAGAGAAACTAACTACAACTAGCTACCTAACAACTACCTGCTCGTTAATAAACTGCATCTGAATCCCCCTTGAGTTGCTTCGGATAAAAGCGTCTCATTTTACTCATGACAGTAAAAGGAAAGGTGAGTTGTACAATCCTTTTAGTAACCAGACCTGTGCAGCCTAACAACTACAACTATGTGCTCCAGTCCGCCATTTTGGTCTTCTTCTGGTGGCTTCTTGTTTTAAAGCCACCGTCTTTCATGTTCTGCGGCGAGGTTTTGGACCTCCGAGGCACTAGGCCACCACTGCCCTCCCTCGTCTCAACAAATCAGCTCCTAGTTTTTACTGTTCGCCTCCTTGCTTTCTCCATCTCTTCCCTCAACAAATCGCTGCTAGGAAATATTTTCTTGGTATCTGAATAAGCTTCTTCCTGTCCTGTTGCTGCTCTCTTCTGACTTTTTCCTGCCTCAACAACCCCCCCCCCCCCCCCCCACACACACACACACTCCCCCCTACTCCCTTCCCCCACTGTCTCTTTCACTTGTACGTTTATTATTCATTAAGTTTTGCCTTTGGATCCAGGGACAGTGAGGCCGTGGTAGAGTTCAGAGGCGGCCTCGACACTGAGCCCCCCCCCCCCCCCCCCCCCCCCCCCCCCGACATGTATGTGTGTCGTTCCGGGGG
The DNA here is from genome assembly GCA_026745465.1 of Lota lota. NCBI lineage: Eukaryota > Metazoa > Chordata > Actinopteri > Gadiformes > Lotidae > Lota > Lota lota. The sequence goes on from JACYXH010000739.1 coordinate 110,238, forward strand.
TTTCCTTTTGTGTGTTTATCAGTGATTCTTTGTGTGTGCGTGCATGCGTTTGCGTGTGTGTTTGTTTGTGTGCGTGTGAGGTTACCCAAAAGAGCATTTTTTAGAAGACAGTGTATTGGAGGGACTGAAACGCCAACAACCTGATACACAGAGGAACAATAGAGGAATAGATAAAAAGACAGAATGCCCCGTCGGATGGCTTAGGGTTTTGAAGCTACTTTATTTATCCTTCTGTAAGAAGGCAGCGTGTTTGCTGCAGGGCTAGGTATTCAGCCAAAGAATGGAGTGGCGAACAAGGTTAATGGAGTGTTGAGATCGAACGTGTGTGTTAAGTGCATGTCACTTGCTTGTTAACCAAGCATGTGTAATCATAATTTGCTAGCAATAGCTGCTCATTACTCCTGACAAGCTTCTTAATAGTTAATAATGGATTAGAATATACAGTTATATTCCTGAGTTGTTTCTTTCAACTTGTTATGCTTGGACACCTGTTCAAATGTGATTTTGTATTGTATTTGTAATGTAATGGCTTTTTTCTGTCGTTTTACTTCTGGTGAACTAGGCCAACTCAATTTGGCCAACTGACCGAATATTTGTGTTGTTCCGTTATACTATACGCTTTATGGTCAAATGTTTGTGGTTAAACTTAGAATTGCTTTTATTGTTTGACTCTCATTACTGCTTGACTCTCTTTGATCGAGTAGAAATAAGGAGGGGGCATTGATATGGATGTGACGCTGGTAAAAAAATGATCTCAGATACTGACGCTTTTCATCGGTACAAACTATGTGTGTGTGTGTGTGTGTGCGGGAGGGAGGACATACATCACTTCCTTATCACTGTCGTTTACAAGAGCTGCTTGTATCAGAAAAAGAGCATGTCCGTCGTAAAACACACGCCACAACCGTTGCCTGTCGACGGGGTCACATGACTTCAGGTTCAACTGTCACCCCTCGAAAAGTATTGGGTTCCATCCCTACTGTCTGCTGCCGTCATGCAGTAACCCTTGAGCAAGTGGCCTAACCCCTTGCCTGCTCGTGTGTGTGTTTGTGTGCGTGTGTTTGTGTGTGTGTGTGTTTGCACACGCGCACGTATATTCACTATATCTGTATGCACTGTACTTCCCCCCCCCCCCCCCCCCCCCCCCTTGTATATCCTGTTGGATTATAAAACATCACACACCTCTCTAATTGTAAACCTTGGGGAATGGTAGGGCTTCCAGGTAAGCAGACAATGGCTGTGTTTGGCCGACCTTGTGAGGCGGGGAGAAGGTATACCTGTTGAGCCGTGCTGTGCTTTGCTGTATATTAGACACTTTGCTGCAATAAGTATCAGTTACACGTACCGTTGCGCCTCTCCCTGCACTGCAAAGGAGGGTTGGAGAGATGACTAATAAATAACCCACAGTTTCAACACTTCAGCCCTCTGTGGGCAATTACCGCTGGCAGCGGCTGGAGAGAGATACATATGTGGAGGGGTTTTTGGTCCGTTTTATGAGAAATAGAAAAAAAAAACGGGGTTGCGATGACATCTCTAGTTGGAAGTTTGAAATGATCAGAGGACATATTGACAGCTATCTTTGGTTTGGTATGTGTGTTGTCGCAATACTTCCACCACTACTAGTATAACCTAAATCAGTCAATAAATACATTAATATATATATAAAACTAATTTACAGTATATGTCAGAGGTCAACCCCACTAACCATTACTGTCTGTGACAGATTCAATTAAGATTGATTGATAGATAGATTTATTGATACAGAACATACATGTTGTAACTGCCTTAGAACAGCTGGTTTTGAGTCATGTCCAATCTCGTTGGACTTCCTCGTTTGGTATCTATCTCGTTGTCTATCTATTATCTACCTTCTCTCTGTTTGTCTAACTATCTCTCTATGGTCTGTCCATGTATCTTTCTGGTCAATCTATATCCCTGGTCTTTCTATCTATCTATCCATCTGTCTATCACTCTATGGTCTTTATATCTTGGGTCTGTAAGTCTGGTTCTGGCTTGCCATCTATCTATATATGATATATATTTATCCTCTACCATTTGCTGTGGAATATTTCAGCCTCAACATTCGAGGTATTGATTGTGCTTGAAAAGTACCACTAGGGTTTTAGAAGAAGCATACAGATAACAGCATAGGCCATCACACACACCCTGGTCATGTTAATAGCATGATCAATCTGTTCTTTAATGGGCTGCGTTTCTTCATCCGTGGGATCTATGATTCATTTAAATGAACGGATCGGTTTGAAGTGTAAAAGGACTGTAAAAATTGTTAAAGCAATTAAAGCAACACAAAATGGGAAATTGATTGATGAATACATAGCTTGTGTTTTGAATATGATGATTTAAATCAAAATGTGGTTCTAATTGGAGGTCATTTTATCCTTTAACTGGACTAAACTAGAACACTGCTGTGTGTGTATGTGTGTGTGGGGGGGGTGTTTGCGCGTGCATGCACATCTCCGTGCTTGCGTGCAGGAACACATGCACCCCTGTGTGCACCCATGCATGTGTGTGTGAGTGAGCGAGGAAATATATCACTTCCTCCACTGTCCTTTATAATGACGTGTTAAAAGAGAGGAAGGTAGCAGAGTCCCATGAGAGCGAGAGAGAAAACGACAAAGACGGGGTATGAGAGAATGAGAGATGGAGACAGTGTGTGGGAGAGAGCAAGATCGAGCGAGAGGGAGGTAGATCGAGTATGGGAGAGAGAGAGAAAGGGAGGTAGATGGAGTATGGGAGAGAGAGGGAGAGCAAGCAGATAAAAGTGTGAGAAGGTGAGAAAACGAGGTAGATGGAATATGGGAGAGAGAGAGAGGTAGCTGGAGAAGGAGAGAGGTGGAGAAGGAGAGCGGTATAGCAGGGGGGTGAGAGCGGTTAGGAGAGTGTGAAAGTGAGAGCGAGTTGGTGGGAGAGAACGAGGTGTAGAGGGAGATACAGAAAGAGAGATACAGAGAGTGAGAGATACCGAGAGATACACCAGATATACAGAGAGAGAGAGGTGTAGAGAGATACAGAGAGAGACAGATAGAGATACTGAGACATACAGAGAGAGATGCACTAGATGTACAGAGAGAGAGAGAGAGATGAGAAATATACTGAGACAGAGAGAAAGAGCGTTAGAGAAATAGCAGAGAGTAGAAGAGAGCAGAGCAAGAGCCTCGCGTGAGAGAGACACAGAGAGAGATGAGAACCAGAGACCAGAGCGAGGGAGGGAGAAGGAGAGGGAGGGGCAGAAGCAGGGAGGCAAGCCTGACAGACAGGGACTGAGCTGGAAACCGACCAATCGGGTTGCCCCTCACCGCGGAGCTGCTGCAGTCACACAGCCGTAGCCGGGCAGGATTGGAGGAATGATGCGGCGCAAGCGAGAGAGGCGGAGAGAGAGAGAAAGTGAGAGAGAGAGAGAGCGCCAGAGAGAGCCACGCACAACTAACTAACTCATTCCAGTGCGCGCACACGCAAGCCACGGTGGCGACGAGAGAGTGGGCTCTCCGCTAGTCAAGCACTAAGTGCTGCCCCAGAGAGGGACCGCGGTTGAGGGAGGTAACTGAGATACAGACAGAGAGAGAGAGAGAGAGCGAGAGAGAGAGAGACAATCAGGGAAAGACAGCGAGAAGGAAAGGAAAATGTGGATTGCACCGGGAGTCGTGAATGTCGTTAGGCTTCTGGGAGCCGTCGTGTTATTTCAGGGGACACAGAGCAGGTAAGGCACTCCAAGTTTTACTTCTAGAGCTGCCGTCGGCTCGGAAGCTCAGCCTGTGTGTGTGTGTGTGTGTGTGTGTGTGTTTGTGGGCGAGGGCATTTAGGCACTTGTTTTCAAGTGTTCTCGAAAGACATGTTGAAATGTTTGTATGGTTAGTCTGTGTTTGTGCTTTGTGTGTGCTTTGTGTGTGTGTGTGTGTGTGTGTGTGTATGAGATAGAGCATGTCGAGGTGTGTGTGAGTGTGGGTGGTTGCGCGCCTGTGTGTGTTTCAACTCATTAACATATCTTTAAAAAAAAACGCATGCACGGTGTGTGAGTGCGCACTTCTTCACCCACCCCTGCATGTGCCCGTGCGTGTGTGTGTCCGCGTGTGCGTGTACAATTACCTTTCCCCCCCCCCCCCCCCACCCCCCCGACGGGAGTCAGAGAGAGTCACTTCTCAGAGTCATTTTTCACGTCTAATGAGAGAGCGCCTCGCGTCCCCGTCCCCCCCCCCCCCCCCCCCCACACACACACACACACACACACCTCCCTCCATCCCACACGGGTTGGGGGTGAGTCTGAGGGGGTGGAGGCGGTAGACTGCCTGAGAGACGGACTTCACTAACACAGTGAGCGATGGAGAGGGGGGTGGGGGGGGGGGGGGGGGGGTGAGGAGTGACTAGCTGAAACCGAAGAGATGCATTTGCTGCAAGAGTGGGGGGGTGAGAGAGAGAGAGAGAGAGAGAGAGAGAGAGAGAGAGAGAGAGAGAGAGAGAGAGAGAGAGAGAGAGAGAGAGAGAGAGAGAGAGAGAGAGAGAGAGAGAGAGAGAGAGAGAGAGAGAGAGAGAGAGAGAGAGAGAGAGAGAGAGAGAGAGAGAGAGAGAGAGAGAGGGAGGGAGGGAGAGAGAGGGGGGAAAAAAGGCGCGCGAAGCACTGCAGGAAACGCGAGTCCCATCATTGATCGCTGCCCCTTTTATTAGTTGAGGTCCACACGAGCGTCTGTTTCTGTTCTGCTGCGAGTGAAATCAAAGACCCAAACCCCCCACACCAACACACGAACACACACGTACCCCCCCCCCCCCCCCCCCCCCACACCCCACCCAACCCCTTCTATTCAGTACATGCCGCAGACAGCCGCACAAAGACCACTGGAGTTATTTTTTCAAATGCTTTTACAATGTGTTACCTGTGAGCTTGTGTGTGTGTGTGTGTGTGTGTGTGTGGGGGGGGGGGGGGGGGGGGGGGGTTGGAGTCCTTCCTTTGTTAGTGTTGGATTGGGCTTTTGTGTCGGTTAATAGACATCAGTATTGTTTTTAATGTTTCTGACCGATGCTGGGACAGGCGTTCATATGATTGACATGCAATTCAGACCTTTCTTTTCTTCTTTTTTAATTTTTTATAACAGGCAGGAGACTGAGTCTCCCATCGATGGAGGGATATTTTTCGATATTATCTTTTGAGCAGGAATTGGATGTTGGATCTGCAGACGTACACAGCAGCACACACATACACACACACAGCAACACAAACACACACACACACACACACACACACCTTGTGTGTATCACATCAGGCGTGGTTAGGTTCAGGCTGTGTCAGGGGTTAAGTGCCTTGCTCATGGCTCATCGTGCCATCAAACCCTGTAGTGTGATCGCTCCATCAGCAGCCTGCTATATTTATTTCTCTCTGTATTCCCTGCTTTACTCTCCAGCACGCATGCAGCACCTGTCTTCCACAGCCAATGCACAGTATCTCTGTGTTGTGTGTTTGTGTACTGTGTCTGTGTTTGTGTTTCTCTGTTTATGTTGTGCTTGTGGTGTGTTTTAGTGTTTCTGTGTTTGCGTTGGGTTGTGTTTGTGTGTCTGTGTTGGCCCAGTCTCTTCCTCGCTGTACGCTAGCAGACATAATGTTGAAACACTCTTAAACAAACAAACAATTAGAGATTAAAAAACAAGGGTGAACTTACAACCGTATTAAAATAAAATGGTCAAATTAGTTCATTAAAATGTATCATCTTTGGGGATAATATTAAGTCTCTACATGAGTGTAGTGGTACAACAGTGGCATTAGGAGTCAGAGTGGTATTAGTATGAGTATTGCTAGGATAGTGTAGTAATAATACAGTGCGGTGCAGTGTATCTACCTTCAGGACCCACGTTTGTAGTCCACAATAAGTCATTTAGTCATGACCAAAACATTTATAAAATGTATTTTATGTAATATTGCAGTAATCAACAATGCCTTCACGTACTGTTAAAAACGCCGAGCAAAACCAAAAGCTGCAACGATTGTGGCTGAACTCAATAAAATCGTAAGCCATTGAAACATAAATTAACATTGAAGCATTAGCTAATTTATGTGCTTCTTTCTAGGTTTGGCATATGCTATGCGACCCACTCAAAATGCTTATGACCCACTTACAAGGTCTTGCTTGACCCACCAGTTGAGATTCAGTGGAACAGTGTAATTTACTGTTGTATTGTCGGGTAGTAGTTTAATGTAGCACAGTAAAAATATAGTGTTGTATATTAGTGCAGTATCTACACATGGTATACCTTTTGAATGGACAATGGAAAAAACATTTCACCACAAATGTATTTGTGGGTGGTATGTGTTTGTGAATTTAATTGTAAAATGATTGTATGGATATTCACTGCTGATATCTCAAGTTGGCATTGCGCTTGTGTTTTGAAGTTGGGCCTGGACGAGAATCTCATATATAAATATATTTCTATTTAGCTGCATCCCCTTATGCATGTATTCAATTTAGCACATAATGAGGCACATTGACATACACTCAGAGATGTTCATATTGTCTACTGCATGCATGCATGGTATATTATCATGGACCACGTAATACACTTTATTTCTCAGAATCGAAAAAGACTTTATTGGAATAGATTCATAGGATCAGCTACATTCAGGATATAAACTGTATATCCTATATATAGGCTGTATTAACACCAAAAGGTTATTATTATTTTGTATTTTCCAGAAGCAGCTGACATTGCATGAAGAATTATTTTCTCTATTCCAATTTAATGCACTGTTGAAATCCCTTGTCCCTTAAGAGTTTCTAGACCTAACATCATCATAAATCTTGTATTTCTCTAAAAAGGTTTGAGGCCATGGGTGATAGGAGGAGGGATTTCATACTTTCCTAAAAGTGGTCAAAATAACAACTTTCTTTTGATTTGTCGTCACCCAATTGGAGGTGTGTTAGAGACATTTCAAGATAAGCCAAGAGGAAAAGTAATTAAACTGTTGCCTTTTTCAAAGAAAATCGGACAAAGTAGTGACAACTGTAATAAAACAATTTGTCAAAGACAAATTCTAGCTGTAAAGTTTACAAAGGTGGCGTTAAACATGAAAAACTTCAGCACCAAGGCATAAATGACCTCACCTTAGCGAGAGCCGATTGAAGCTTAATCTATCAGCCAATCAGCATCCACTTGCCAACGTGACAACTTTCCTTGGTAGTTTGTACCAAACAGGAAGCCAGGTGTATTATTCAACCAGCCAATGTCCCGTCGAAAAAGGGGACAGCCAAGTGGACAAATTAATCCTTTATCTCTTCAAATAATAAAACAAACACACATCACAGCACAATCTGCTAGCTCTCTAAGCTAGCTGCCCAAGGTAATGGACAGACAGATAGCATTAGCATGGCAATGTCACTACTGTTTAACCACCAACTCTGCTAATGGCTACGACTAGCTGGGGCGGGGGGGGGGAAGACAGGGGAAACAGTGAGTAACTTCAGATTCATCCCTCAGCAGAAGCAACAGTCCATCTCCTTCCCAGCTCCCCCTGTCTGCTCCCACAGCTTTAAGATAAGGCTAAAACCAAATCAGTCAAAGTTTCAGTTACCACATTGTAATGTATTTTTTACCCGGAACATGGCCTCGGGGAACGAATGCATCTGGCAATTTTATTTAGTCATGGAATTATTTATCTTCACTAACAGAGTAGTGTGTGTGTGTGCACATGACACAGTGACATATATACATACATGGACACACACACACACACTTATTTTTAAGCTCACACAATTCAGTCCAGTGACATATTTCACCTCTGTTATATGTACATTGTTTTTACACTACATTCTTTATGCTGCACAGTCTGGGATGCTTGGAAAATTTGTCAATGTACTGTTCTATAATGTGCTTATGTAAAACAATATACAATAAAAATACAAATAATGAAACAACAGTTTTCTGGACACATTTAACGTGTATGTCAGAATCACAAACAATGAGGTTGAATTATTTCATTCATTCAATCTCGATGACCCTTGCTTACATAGCTATATCCTAGTATTGTGGTGACTCGCTCATCGCTTTCTCGACAAACTGTCACATATTTGCTGAAATGTTGCACACAAAATATATATTTTCAGTTAAACTCCACACAAAAAAATGTCCCCCACGTTTTTTTGCCCATTTTTATCTCTGAAGCTTTATGCGTTTTGTGATTTCTTAAAGGCACTGCTTGAGTCACCTACTGGTTGGGCCATAAGCGGGAACAACTCAGCAATGGCCCAATGGTGATTGCTATTCTGTCACAGGTGTTGAATAAGGAACTCTTCACTGGTTCCCAAGGTATATCTTGACACTCTCAGGAAGTGGAAAAGAAAAAACACATCCAAGCCTTGCGCTCCATGACCATCAGGTCATGGAGCGAAAGGTATTAATTTGTGTGTAGTTGTGACATTTCTGACAGCTACAGTTTATCATACATGCTTACAGACTGTTTTATAGAATGGAGTATATTATGGTAGTGCTTTTATAGTATCCAAATGGTCATTTCAACTGAAATATGACGTTTGGAAATATGACAAGATAAACTTGAGTAATCCCTTAAATGGAAACTAGATGCCACCACAAACATATGACATGGAAAATAACCATGACAGCTGTGAGACAAACAGGCACACAAATCTCAGAGCAGGTGCAGAACAAGGGAATACATTGAGATTTAGTCATCAAATTACATTGCAGTGGAAATGAATTTCCGTCATCATCTTGGCATCCAAGCACATTTAAACGTGGGATCGTGTCAGCGTTTGTTTGTGTTATTGTCGAAGCCATCATGGCCAGGAATAAAAGGAACTAATGAGAAACGCTTTCTGACTATCGCCGCTCAGTTGATGGCTCCCCAGCGCCCTTCTCGTCACAACATAACAGTAACCACCTCCGCACAGCACATGTCATAATATTCAACCATGATGCACGCCTAACTAAGTCTTTTACTTATTCTTCCCAGTGGCTATTTTCCCTGCGGCTTAAGTAACATGTATGTTGTTGAACACAAAGTGTGCTCCGTGGGATAAGTACTAAGAATACTCTGGCGCTGCAAAAACTATCGATCAGCGTGATAAGTTTCAGAATGAGCACCGCGACCGCTTTCGAGGGGCTTGTCCGTACGTGCAGGATACCCCCCCCCCCCCCCCCGCCCCGCCCCCGTGCAATCAGCAGCGGGTGGAAAAATCAATCAAGCGTGGAAAGTTCTTGATTAAAAGCAAGTGCATTTAACCCATCAATGCCAAGGGAACGAGTGGGGCAAAAGGGCTGAGGCTCTTGTGTCCATTTATTTATTTATTTTTACCATCCAGTCATTTATCAGACGATTTTATCCAAAGCGACTTGAGTGAGTCAGTTCCTTCTGAATACATGTCATTTAGGAGCAGGTAGGAGGGTTAGGAGCATCTTGCTCAAGGAGGCCTACAAGGTAGACTGCGGACATCAGGGTTCGAACCCCGAACCTTTCGGTTGGGAGTCAAACGCCAAATGGTGCAAGAACTTCCATTACTTGGAACAATTAATCAATAAGAAGGTAAATCATAAAAAGCACCTTTTATATTGGTAAACCATGTGTCAGGATCGTGTATTAAATCCCACACAATTTCACCACACAACTATTCTCGCCTCAAGGCACAGACTAGCCTGGGCCGCCTGTCTGTGTCTCATTCCCTGTTCCCTCCACCACCACCCTCCCTCCTTCATCCTCTTCTTTGTTGTGTCTTGTAATTGTGTCTTTAGTAGCTCACAATGGGAACAGTGTCGTGGCCCACCACACTCTGGTTCTCTCCGACAACTGGGAACGGGGTTACAGGGAACATTGTGGTGATTCATCCCTCTTTCCCTCTCGCAGTACCGTCAGAGACAAATGGAAGGCAAACCCTTTTCTTGTTCTCCAGAACAACTCGGCACCTCTGCCAGGGGAAGTATGAATGAGCTCAAGTGTTTGTTGCTGTTGCTGTTTTTTCTTTTGGTTTGTTAGTCAAGAAGAACGTGTCACAAAATGGCTCCTCGCTGTTGGAAATCTTGCCTCACACGTCTCCGTTTTTTTTTCCTTTTTTGCCAAATGGGATTGAAAACGACGTCGTAGTTTGCTTCTCGTCGGAGCTCTGCGGATTCCCTTGAAATGGAGGTGACCCTTTTTAAGGAAAATAAGAACAGAAATCCTTCGACTCGTGATCTAAGATAATATATGTAAACCTTCGTCCAACCTCGACGGAGGTCGACAGATGATTCATTCTCTGTATACAGTCGGCCAGCAGTCTGGTTTTAATAGAAAGGCATATTTGCAGATGATGGAAGTAGAAGAAGAAAAAAAAAGAGCAAAAAAAACCCACTGCCATTTGACTGCCAATGCATTGCATGAATACTTAATGCGCCATTAGGGGATTGTCTTCCACGTGTGTATTTGGAAGTGTTTGCTCACTGACTTTCCCCTTTTTAAGGAGCTCTTAAGGAGGGAATTATCATTATGTAATCGGTGCACTTTTGTGCTTGGAATCCCGAGGGCTTCCTCTTAGAAATGTTTTGTTTCCCCCTCCTGAAGACAGCGGTGGTGGGTCTGCCTTCTGGACACAATTCGGGGGGTTTGTAGTTGTCTTTAGGAAAACAATAAAATCCCCAACAATTTGTGTTTTATCCACCCACGCACACTCGCTAGCTGTTCTCCATGTTTCATGTTCCCAACCCCCTGTGCGTTTCCTATTTCTGTGCTTTGGGCGAGGTGAGGTCCTCTTACTCGGAGCCAGGTCTGACTCAGCGTCGGGAGTGGAGGTGCGTGACGGCGGACGTACACAAGACACATAACATGTGACGTTGACAAGACTTGCGCTCAGTCAATGTAATCGCAACTACACGTGCGCGTGTGATGGCAATAAGACATACGCACATGCCCTGGCGACTTCATGTATGAACATTTAACGTCAAGGACGAGGTACATGAGAATGTGATGGCAACCACACATATGTACATATGATGGAAACTATATATGGTCTTGTGATGTCAGCAAGACGTATAGTATATATTTTTTAACTGGTATGATTCAGTGACAAAGAAGCCAATGTTTTTACCGAAACCATTTGGAATCAACCATTTAGAATTATTTTCACAATAAAAGCATAAGTAGCCCTTTTCCAGTTCAGTTTGAAGTTGCAGTCAACAGTGGCCTTGTCCACTGCAAGCTGACTACATTAAAACAGACCAAGAAAACCAAGCATTTTCACTGTAAGAAGCAAAACCCCAAAATAGCATAAGCAATACAGTCCCATAAAAACAAGAACAAGAACAATGAGTCACAATACTGTCAAAAGATTTGTCTTTTCCAAGTCAGTATGCCGTGCTTGTTAAGCTTTTATTCAAACAATATATTGACATTTTGAACCGGCGGTATACAACACCAAAATAAGCTGTTAAGAATCCTACGTTGGGAAACCCGGGACATTCTATGAGTCGCGGCGGTGTCATGGAAACCAGAGGACGATGGATTCACTCTGACAAGCCGCGTGTTACAAAATAGTCAAGGTTGAGCGAAGGGGAAGCTTGCCCAGTTCTTTGGTCAGGAGACAGAGTGTAGATGTACCGCAGTGATCTGATAGAACATTAGAGCTTGGCACGCCTGTCAGCCTCGCTCCCACTCTCTCTCTCTCTCTCTCTCTCTCTCTCTCTCTCTCTCTCTCTCTCTTTCTCTCTCTCTCTCTCTCTCTCTCTCTCTCTCTCTCTCTCTCTCTCTCTCTCTCTCTCTCTCTCTCTCTCTCTCTCTCTCTCCTCGCTCTCCAGGACGAGAGAGAGGGGGGAAATATACACAAGATGCTAATTGGTCCGTGCCAATGTTTCATGGGAACGAGTGCGGAAGAGGGAGCGAGAGAGAGGGAAAGAGACACAGAGAGACAGGGAGCGGGCCGGGCCGAGCATCCCGTATCGATTCGCATATCAAGGTGGATGAGAAGGTGGGCCCAGAGGCACCGTCCACACATTACCCATGAGGCTTAGCATTCTTCTCCTGCTCTCTCTTTGTCTCTCGTCTCCTCTTTATACCTGTACGCCGCCCCCCCCCGCCTGCACGCTGTAATATGCTGCACTCGCCACTCGTAATAAACTATTAGTTAGCAGTTAGCGAATAGTGAATAGGCTAATTAGTTAATCAATGTTAAATGGTTAATTTGCTTATCAATGATTAATTAGCTACATTTACATTTAGCAATTTATCTAACTATGGTTATTATCAACTATCAATTTTATAAACCCTTGTATCAATGTGATGTATCCATTTTTCACTGCACCAGTAACCATAGAGGAATTCATATATGAAATAAAAAGGTTTTGAATGAATAGTTAAGAATTGATATCAATATTAGGCCAATCGATCAAAGCAGGATTTCTTATTAAGTGGACATATTTCATTAAGGGCCACTAACCCTGATGTATGGCTTAGGTTACAAATACTGTTATTCCCTGTCGCAAATTAGCCATTCTTATGCAATTGATCTTGCTCTAAAGTGCTCCTCTTCTCTCTCTCTCTCTCTCTCTCTCTCTCTCTTCCCCCCCCCCCCCCCCCCCCAGACCATGCTTCGCTAGTGTAGCTTGACCCGCTGTGTTCAGTGGTACCTTGTTATTTATCAGCCACCCCCGAGCGTCTGTGTGGGCGTTTGAGGACCAGAGCTCAGAGAATAGATGTAGAGGAAGGAGCCCCCCCAATCCTACACTCTTCATCCTCTCATTGGGGAACCTACCTGTCAGCCAGCAGGCCAGCTAATCTGTGTGTGAAATTACACACAGGGAATAGGGAATAGCCCTGGCAGTTGGAAGATAGAGGAATGGAGCTTTAGCAGTTGGTATCTTCAGGTATTTGCTGGTCCTGGTGACTACAGGAACCCCATCCCCTTGTCTGTTGGCTGCCCCACGGCTGAGCTTTGTCCAGACCTAGGAGAGAGAGAGAGAGAGAGAGAGAGAGAGAGAGAGAGAGAGAGAGAGAGAGAGAGAGAGAGAGAGAGAGAGAGAGAGAGAGAGAGAGAGAGAGAGAGAGAGAGAGAGAGAGAGAGAGAGAGAGAGAGAGAGAGAGAGAGAGAGAGAGAAACTGAGTGTGCACCTTAGCAGGGATAAGTGACATAATAGCATAGAATAAGAGAGAATTTGTAAACCGTCTGTTTAATTCAATGCATGCTTTTTCGTATTGCTTTATTATTTATGCTATTGCATTATTATGCTATTATTCAAGCCACTTTCATACCAATGAAGCATTTTGAATTTGCGACCCGAAAAAGTAAGAGAGATAGATGTACAAAGGGAGAGATGACAACAGAGAGAGCGAGGAAGAGAGAGATGCAGTGAGAGAGATGAAGAGAGAGGGAGGGGTAGACTTATGGACATACAGCGATGATGGAGAGAGAAAGAGAGGGAGAGTTCTAGCGATGGTGATGGTGAGCAATGAAGAGAGATGGATGAGAGGGATAGAGCTGGTGATAGTGATGGGAGTGGATGCTTGCTTTATCCCCCCTCAGTGGCCAGCAGATGGAGGCTGTCTGCACCTTGCTGGCTCCCCTCTAGCAGCCATTAAACGCTACAACAGATGGGGGCCCACACCAGCCTCTGCCAAGCCCCCCCCCCCCCCCCCCCCCCCCCCCCTCCTAGTATCTAGTCAAACAACATATAGACACTCTGACACGATATGTAGTGGGACCAGGTTTGACACACTGTTGAAGGGGGGAGGGAAGTGGATCGATAGAATTGGAGGAAGCAAGGAGGAAGGGATAGGAGATAGAAAGGGAGGGAAGGAAGAAGGGAGGGAGGGATAAGAGATAGAAAGGGAGGAAAAGAAGGAAGGAGGGAGAAAGGTTGGAGGGAAGGTTAGAGGTAGATAAGGTAGAATAGCAGGAAGGAGTGAGGAAGAATGGAAGAAGAGAGGTAGATAGGATTTAATGAAGGTATACAGGTATGGAAGTAGGTAGGTAAGGAGGAGGGAGAGAGGTAAGGAGGGTAGGTAGGGTTAAATGATAGGTAGGAAAGTAAGTAGGAAGAAACTAAGGGATGTAGAAAGGCAGGAGGGGTAGGAAGGTAGGTAGGTAGGTAGATAGGAAAGAAGGAATGAATGAATGGAAAGGGTGGAAGACACTAGAAAGCTCAACAAGCCTCTTCCTTCCTAATTTATTTTGTATTACCCAATCAATCCAAACCAACGCTTCCTTCTCTTGGCGGCGGCGCAAGTCAGTCAGCATACTTACCAGTTGGCTGAGGAGTGTGAGCGGGGATGATGATTGGCCGGGCAGTGAGGACAGATGGGAGAGAGAGAGAGAGAGAGAGAGAGAGAGAGAGAGAGAGAGAGAGAGAGAGAGAGAGAGAGAGAGAGAGAGAGAGAGAGAGAGAGAGAGAGAGAGAGAGAGAGAGAGAGAGAGAGAGAGAGAGAGAGAGAGAGAGAGAGAGAGAGAGAGAGAGAGAGAGAGAGAGAGAGAGAGAGAGAGAGAGAGAGGACAAGACACTGTTGACTTTAGGTAGAGGAGGTGGGAGGATGTGTGTGTGTATCTATATATTTGTGAGTGACACGCGAGCGTGTGCATGTGACTCGTTGGGAGTCATTACAGCAATGGGTCTAATTAGCAGCAGGTCTAATCTGTATTTAAAACCCGCTGTTGATTGGCTGTAATTATACACGAGTGTTGGGAGAGAATTCAAATGCAAGGTCCTTCCATGTTTTGTCTCCGAGTTATGTCTCTTTGTGTGTCTGTGTGTGTGTTTAAGTTACGTGTTACTTTTTTGTGGGTGTGCATTTCTGAGTTTGATTGCAGTGTGTGTGTGTGTGTGTGTGTTTGTTGATGCGTGTGTCACAATATTTTTATGCTTGGTACGTTCTGTTTAGGTGACTTATTGAGCCTCCATCTTGCACGTCGTCGATTCGTACATTCTCCAGACTGCTTACATAAATAACGTTTTCCCTTGCCGCTCTCTCTCAATGTCACTTCGCTTGATAGCCCAGCATTACCTTTAATTACTTACCTCAATGAATACACTCACATTCATTTTCAACATTACTGATATTTCAACAGCCAAAATGTTCAGTTTGGGTCTAAAAAGAACCCCCCCCCCCCCCCCAGTAAAATCCAAAATGGAGAGAAACTATGTTGCACAGGAAAGTGAAGTGGAGGGGATGGGGAGATAGACGGACGGTTTTATGTAGCTCGGATCAGGAGCTCTGAGAGGAGGACGAGTAGAGCAGGGGTGTTATCAGTGGAGCCAGGTCATGATTATTAGATAACCCTGACCGTGTTTCCTGTCCACCCACTGCAGCGGTATCCAACCCAAGGCTTTCATCTCCGGCTGGCTGGCCATGCATGTGAATTTCGATCGCAGCCGGGATGTACGGGATGACACCAATTATGCATTTGAAAGGCTTACGGGAAGCAGAGAAAAAGAATACGTCTATGATAATTGTATGTGAAGTTTCGTAAATGTTGTTGTAATCCTATTTGTTTTTATTTGGTTGTTTAATAATGCACTAGTTACCAAGGGAACTCGAACCCCGGACTCCAACGGTAAATGAATCAAAGAGTGAGTCTGTTTGCGGTGGGCAACTTGCGTGTCTACTCCTGAGAATCGCTCAAAATGGGGGGAATTCCTGGCTGAACCGCGTACGGTGGATTAGTGTGTCACACTTTGAGGGACTAGAGGAGAAAGAGAGATATATCCTTTCAGTCAAACAAACGAATGCCGTTGTAGATGCGATATCACTGTTTGTTTGACTTAAGCACAGAAAACGCTGGCAACTGTTTTCGTGGTCTCTCCGACTGTATGGCTAAGCTCACACTCTGTGCTCTAGCACGTGTTGCGTAATCTCCGTACTCTCACAAACAATAGACTGAATGGATAGACATCCATCTGAAAACACTTTATTTTACTACTTAGGCATTAGGAGCTTTATGTCTCCAGATGGACTCACAGTGAGCCCAGATATAGATCTTCAAAGAGCAGGTGGGGGGTAGGGCCCTCTTGGTCAGGGATGACTTCCCCCGGTATTGGGTTTCAAACCCAGAACCTACTACTTCACTATCCTATCCCTTAGAAACCATTTTAGAGATGAGCTACCCTGAAAATATGTATCTCTGACATTGCAGTACCAGACCTTAAGACTTTTTCAGTGGTCCATAAGCTGTTTTAGCTTATGGACAAAAACATTATAATTTTCTTTGGCACCATTAGCTAGCTTTGAACAATATGCAATCATAAGCAAGGTTCAAACAATGTGCTATATTGCTGCCAGGTTCAAGTCTGGACGCAATCGAACCGGGATAATTGCTTTAATGAGACATTACTGCTAATCAATATGTTTTTGATAATTTCTTCCACCTGGTTCTAGGCAATCAGTGGCATTTACTCGATGGTTTCACACAGACACACATTGATTTTCCCTGTTTGTTCTTGTACTCTCTTCTTCAACTATCGATTTCTTATTTTCAAAACCTGGACGGTAATTATATACATAAATATAACAATGTATTACTTTGTATTTTCCTAAAAGGACTGACACCACAGGCAGGCACTACAGAGACACAAAGAGAGAGAAGTGCTTGTGTCTTTATTCTTTGTTGTTGTTGTTGTTGTTTTTTACAATTAAGGGCGAGGGTCAAAGGTCAAGAGACTGTTTGGCTGGCAGGCAGTGGTCTTATAAGATGGAGGCTGAGCGTTTGTCGGGTAGACGCTTTCTGACGGGCTGCTCTCTGACAGGCCGTTGACCCGCCCGGCTCCCTGGCCTGTCAGGTGTTAGTCAACAGGCAGAGGTCTGAGGCTGTGAAATCGAAAACAGCGGGGGGGGGGTCCGCAAACATATAGCCATTAAGGGATAGACCGTGGTTACCATCTCTACCCTTCTCGTCTCCCTCTCTCTGTCCCTTTTATATCTTTGTCTCACCCATTTGGTTTTCAATCCTCCACTGCGCCAGCTTAATTCGATAGAACATTAACACTGCTGGGGGTTCGAGTCCCACTGTGTCCAACCATGCTGATAAATGTATACACCCACAGCATTGTAAGACATTGGATAAAGGCTTATGTTAAATGGCCGACGTGCATACTGAATATGCTAGAATATATATATATATATATATATATATATATATATATATATATGTATATACATTAATCACCTACACAGCCACACGCTAGGAGCATCTGTGCTCAAACATAAAAATGTGCTGAGTGCATAACGCTTCACAGAACCACACCGTGGCTGTAAACTGCGGGGGAAATGATTCACATGACATAGCCAGATGCTGTTGATCTTTTTTTTCTCTTATTTTATTAAGGCTGTCTTAAAATGGATTCCACTTTAAATCGCAGTGATAACGAGACGGCGAGAGAACGTCAGCCCAGGAGAGAGTGAAAATGTGAACAAGTACTGAAACCAACTGTTACACAAATTACCAAGTACCTCATGCGTGTAGCCCTGAGACCAGTAGGATAAATAACAAAACACATATTCGGTTATGGAAGAATGATAAACTCACCAAACAAGCTAAACACTTTGTTTCTTTGTTAGATTTTTCTTCATGCGACCCACGGTAGTCATACTACATCTGTAGTCTTTGCACAGCTTTGCGGTTTTGTGCCGGGGATAATGGAGGATTTGAGCGCCAGGCTTTCATAACGGCACCTATGCAGATGAGAGGCCCGTCTGAGATTACAAATGTTTTTACGTTTCAACAGTGTTCATCCCTCCCTGTCTTAATCCACAGTAATGTGAAATCCATTGTCTGCTTTTCTATTGGCTGGGCAAAGGTATAATAAATCCCTCCACAGCCTACCCTTTCAAGCCAACACTAGCATCAAGTTCAGCTTTAGCTACATCATTTGCATTTTAAGATATAATTTTTTTTAATAAAAATAGGATTAGTCACTGTTTCTTAGCATATCTTTGTCCTTACATGTGCAACGTATTGAGAGAAAAAAAATAGAACTGGATGTTGTGACTATACTTTACTCACAAAGTGAGTGACAGTTGAAACTGTGTTCAAGACTCGTGTTACCATCTAGGTCTGAGATGCTGTCACTTTGCATGTACGAGATGGGGGGCTTCTCTCTCTCTTCAGAAGCCTGCTACTTTCCATATCCCTGTTTTAAATATCAAAAGATGTGTGTAGCCATCTAAATAATTCCCCACGAGCTCATGCTTTGCATACTAACCCCTCTCTCTGGATGTCAAATTGAATTCCTTATTTTTCTTCCATATATACATCTATTTTTTTTTTTATTGTCAGAAAACTCTGTATAGTGTGTGTCGTCAATAACAAAAAAATAATTTACATTTAAAATCCCACAAAGGATGTCTGGTTCCATCAAACAGTGTACTGGTATTTGTATTAATATAAGTATTATTATTAATAGTCCTAGTTGTATTAGTAGTACTAGTATTTTTCCCATGTTGTATTATTAGCGCTCGTATTAATTATATTAGTATCCGTGATACAAATTTCAGTGGGAAATAATGAGGGGAAAAGAAACAGTGTCCCATTCATTCCCAGTTTAATTCAGTGTTTGTCCTTTTAGTCAGACTAGACAAGTCACTATCCCCAGCTCTGCACAAAATTGTCAAAGGTTAAATCAAATGGCATGGCCACAGGTATGCAGACTTTTAAGTATTGCAATGTGATGAAACAAAACCTAAACAAACTAATAAGAATCATGTATAGGTTTGGATATATAACCAGCCATGCCGGTTATATTCCACATATACAAATTCACTGTGGTTTTTCTACATACATTCCCAATGCCTTTAGTCTCTACTATAGGTTTGAGAGGTAAATGTCTGTCATTATAATAGTGACTGTTAAAACAATCTGTATCCGTTACTCTATTTTCACATTTCTCTATTACTCACCAGGCCAGGGGGATACAACTGTCTACGCACATGCCCAAGTACCTTGACACGGAAACCAAAAACGTTTTGTTATTGATCTTTTTGTATGAAACCCCACTCATCTTTTGAGGCACAGACGATGGCCTTGTGTCAACACAGGACCGTGGCCCTATTTGACAATATCTCTCACAATTACCTCACTGGCAATGAGACTTGTTTATCCGATTTTGATTGTGATAATGAGAGCTCAAATGAACGTGAAAAGATTCTTCCCGGTTTTGAAAATGCTAGACATCATAGTCTGCAGCTTTGTTTTAATCAACTCTAATTTTAAACTTAAAGTTATCCTTTATAGTTTGAAGAATTCATTTAACAAATCTCTAACTGTCTCCTTTTCCTTCTTCTCTTTCTCAGGAGACACAAAATGGCCACCGCGATTAACTCCCCTGCATGGTAACGCCGCACGCAAGAGGGCCATTCACCGCTCGCTTCTACCAACCCGGAACGACTCCACGATGTAAATGAATTCCACCTTATTCTCCACCCTATTTTTCCTCTCATCCCGCCGGAGCGACGACATTCCTCAGTGGCCATGAGACATAGGATAGGATCTACCCGGTCCCCTCTTTTCCCCATTTGGATTTAGGGAGTCTCGTTTTTGGTGTGTCCACCACCGCCACCGCCGCCGCCGCCGCCGCCTTCACCAGCACCGCCCGACCCCGGCCCGAGGCTGCAGCAGTGGCTAGTGGCGCAGCGGCCACGCCAGCGTTGGTGGCAGGGTGGAGATCGGAAGTTCACCAGCCTACGCGAGCACCATGAGGATAGCTAGCAGCTCTCGCGGATATCTGCCACCCTTTCTGGTGTGCCTCTGCTTCATCCAGAGATGCTACGGGGCCAGCCACCACCACCACCCTCCGACCGCCAAGGTGCCCTCCAGGAACCAGAGCAGGCTGGCCAACGGGCAGACGGAGGTGCACCACAGACCCAAGCGGGGCTGGATCTGGAATCAGTTCTTTGTTTTAGAAGAACACATAGGGCCGGATGCTCAGTACGTGGGGAAGGTGAGAAACGGATTGTTGTGTCTTTTGTCTCGTTGTGTTGGGATTGCGTTCCCGCCGATACTGTAAAAAACAAACATGCTTGGATCCCGGTTTAATTGGGTTCTCTGCTGTTCTCCTTCCCGCTGAGCGGTGTGTTATTGCGGAAACACGCGTGTCTTTCAAGGCGGAATAACAATGCGTTATAAGCAGGGTTTTTTCGCCTTCAGATGCGGAAATCCATACCTAATTTGTGCCGGGCATTTTTTATTTTCATCATCAAGAAGACTGAGCTGTGTTGCTCCACGTTTAATGAGTTTACATGCATATTCTGCGTAGTTAAACAACTGTCCAAAGCATACTTGCTTGTCTGAGGAACTTGGCTCCGTTTAAGTAGATGAGGTTTCCAGGGGAAAATAACCCTATGTGTCCACCTACCCTTGAAGAGTATAAATAGATTTCTTTTTTTCCCCCTTTACTCTGTGAAAAGTGAGTCTCCGTTGTGAGAGAGCAAACGGGGCGCCAGCTGCAAACATCTGGCTGCTTTACGGCTCCCAATTTAATATTCTTAAGAACTTACCGTTTGACAACAACTTCTTGAAGCTGGGATAAATACTATGCAAATGTTTCATTACACACATATTTCATAAAAGCTATTTCTTTTTTTTTCTTTTTAAACCCTACTCGCATGTTTTGTCCGATAGGAGTGCTATTGCTTTGTGCCTCCGTTACTGTCTAAAAACACATTATAGCCGGGCACAGGGCTCTACATCACTTCGAGAGAGTGCCAAAGGGGATGCTTTTTCTAAAACATCCCTCTTACGCGACGTTCCGGACGATTTGCATCCGAGGAAGGTACTTTTGCATGGGCGAGGGTCCGTCTGGGTCCCAGAGGACTTGAAGGCAATGCGAGAGATGGCCCAACCTAATTCCGAGGATGAATTCTGCTGCCGGACCCAAAGCTGTGGCGACAGCCTCTGAATTGTTTTACTGTGCTTCTGAAAAACAATGGTGGTCCGAGGTGGGGAAAGTAAGCAATATATCTGCAGTCCGCCAGACCGCAGATATTTGTGAGGAAGCTAAAAAAAATAAAAATAAACAGTTGGTCATTTCATTGTGACGACGGTCTGGCAATACCAGGAACCCAGTTATTCCAGGTCGGTTCTATTATAGTCCCCCACTGGGTATGTGCTGGTCCTGTACTGTACACGTGCGGGCATTATATGCCTGACTAGTTGTCACTAGTCGGTGGTGACTTCCCTGCCAAAATAAGCCACAGGGACCTAGTTAAGTCCTCTGCTTGCAGATTGCTTACCCCTTATCTCCTGAAATGTGAAAATGTGTTTCCCCACTGCAGTGATCATTATTCCAGGCACTCAGGCAGGCTAATCCGCAGCCCCCCCCCCCCCCCCCCCCCCCCCCCCCCCCCCCCCGCCGCCCTTCATGGAGACACAGAGCGAGGGAGGTGGATAGCTCGTCTGACTGCACATATGTTTGGGTTTCCACAATGAGACGATTCAAAGCGGAAAAAGGATGAACCCACGATGGGCAGCAAAGTAGAAAGTGTGAGACAGACAGACAGACGAAGAGAGTTATAAGTGCAATATCCAAGGTATAAGTGCAGTATCCAAAGTTACGGCCTTTTCGAATCCCTTCCGATCAGATAAATGCAAGAGACTGAGTCATGAAGGATGCTGTGGTGTGGACAAATTAAGTCAAGAATGAAGTTCGTTTGGAGACTATTTATTGGAGCAACATGGGTTTTATTTGTTTGTTTTTTGTGCTAGCTCTTCTTTTTTTTTTTTTACAACCATTATACGCATGAGTGAATCATGCAATCCCCAATGCTAGCAAAGTGTTTTCCATAGTATTTATACAGAAAAGCGTGGTACACAAGTATCCCTGAGGGAGTATATTGGGGATGTGCTGTTCTCTCTATAATGGCAGTTTATCAGTGTGCTAATTGCATGAAAGGGTAATTACTCCCATTGATTATATACAATATTAACATACATAGACACACTGTCTCTGAAGTCCTTGCTTGTTGGATGGTTGGCTGTGTGTCTATCACCAGCTATGGTGGGTTCATGCATTGCTTACATGTGCTTTATATCCTGTGGTTAGAAATGAGGTTGGTGGTGGAGGATGTAGATTGTGTTGGTTAGAGACGATGATGGTGGAGATTGGCAGAGATGATGGTGATAGTGGTTTCAAGATGTGGTGGTTGTGTTTGGGGGATGGGGGTGGTGATGGTTGGAGATTAAGGTGGTGTTTATGGTTGGAGATGGGGGTGGTGTTAATGGTTGGAGATGGGGGTGGGGATGTTTGGAGTTTCGGGTGGTGTTGATGGTTGGTGTGGTGTTGATGGTTGGAGATGATGCTGATTGGGTTTGGAGGTGATTGTGTTTTTGATGTTTGGAGATGGAGGTGATGTTGGTTAGGAATAAGAGTGGTGTTGGTTGTTGATGATGTTTGTGGTGATGAATGGAGGTAAAGGTGGTGGGGATGACCGGAGATAAAGGTGGTGCTGGTTAGAGATGAAAGTAGTGGTGATGAACAGAGATGAAGGTGGTGTTGTTGGTGGTTGGAAATGTAGTTTTTTGTAGGGGTGGGAGTTGAAGGTGATGGGGGTTGGAGTTATGGTGGTGGATATGGGGGCGGTGGTCAGTGACGAAGATGCTAGTTTGGAGATGATTGTTGGGGTTTTGGTCGGAGATTAAGGTAGGGGTTGCGGAGAGATACGAAGGTGATGGTGGTTGGAGAAGAATGGGATGGTGGTTTGTTTCATAGATGAAGGTTGTGGTGGATGGAGCAAATTGTATTTTTGTAGCCGAAGGGGGTGGAGGTTGGCAACGTGGGTGGTGTTTATGGTTGAGATGAACGTAATGGTGGTGGTTGGGGTAAAGAGTCTCAGCTGGGGGATTAATGTGTTGTGTTGATGCGAGCAGAAAACAACGTAAAAACCAACATCTAATCCTGGATGATAGCAAAGCCTCTTGTAAAGTGAAACGTCAACACCGTTTTAAAACACGTTTAAAGACGGTGTCCCATGACGGTGGGTCCATGGAAACATTTAATTACGTGGGTTAGGATGGCTCTGCTTTGTTCCAATGTGGCGACAAGACGGAATGACCCTTAATTAGACGACGGAGAGAGGCGGGAGAATTAGTGGAAGAGGAGGGGGATTAATTCACTCGGCTCATTCTCTCTCTCTCTCTCTCTCTCTCTCTCTCTCTCTCTCTCTCTCTCTCTCTCTCTCTCTCTCTCTCTCTCTCTCTCTCTCTCTCTCTCTCTCTTACCCTTGATTAAAAAAGCTATGGACATCATCAGAAAAGGAAAAAGAGAAAGCGAAGGACATCATCAACCAGAGAAATGATTCATCACTGCCAGTTTCCACTCTGGCAGGAAATGAGGGACGCCTTCACACACTCGCGCGCATTCAAAACAGAACAAGGGTGGTTGCAACACCAAACCAAAGAAGTTAGTGAATGACCTACAAAGTCGAACAGAAACAGGCAGCAAGGTGAGGGCGTGAACCCCTGTGTCTGTGTCGCGAGCGTCTCCAAGCAAGACGCTTGCAAACGAGAGGCCCCAAAAAAAGAAAAAAAAGAACATATAGATACGGGGACGTCTGTGTCAGTTACTTCGGGGAAATGAGCAAAGGGACCCGACTTGTCGAGAACATTTTTAATCCCTCTGAGGTATCCCGTAATCCCCAGTGACACCCTTCATGCGGTGGTGGTTGGGAACGGAGGGACGGGGGGAGGGAGCCACATTTGGGAAATGACAGCCCTGTGCGAGAGTGAGAGGGTAATGCTGGCGTGGGGAACAGGGGCCTGTCCAGATACGCAGCGGGGGAGACGGGAGACAACCTACCATCTCAATGGGAGGTGTGAACGTGTCGGTGTCAATCACGCTCCCGAGACCTCGCCGTGGCAACCAGCTCGCTGCTGGCCCGTCGGTTGACTTTGCAGCGCAATTTTTAGAAAGGATCCCACACAAACACTGTGTTCCCTCTGATATGATTTCAGGCCCGCGGTTTGGGTGAAAAAGACAGAGGGGGGGGGGGGGGGGGGGGGGGGGGGGGGGGTAGTAGAGTGTAATCCCCTTCGCGCGACTGCTCCGTGTCTAATACAACACAACGTGTTACCCTTCCTGCTTCTTAGTTGCGTGATGACACTTACAATCAGCGATGGCTGTCGTGACGGCTTCACAGCCGTCGCTTCTCCGAGGGTTGTGAAACCATCTAAAACACTCCGTTTTTCTGGGTCAGTGAAAACGAACTGCCGTTCCGATGCCTTTGACCGCAGACAAAACCAACTGCGGGGGAGAACCGGGGGGGGGGGGGGGGGGGGGTACGTACGAGCATACCGGCGCACACAGGCCCTCTGTGTGGTCGTGTCCTATCGTTTTCCTGGTGCGAAACTGACAAGCCCTCTATGTAAGGTTTCCACAATGTTTTATTTATGCATGCTAAAAATGGATGCCGCCTTGACAGAATCAGGCAACTGCCTGGTATTGAATGACTGAATGGAAGACGGAGAACAAAAAAAGAAAATTTAATAAATAAATGATACACGTGTAATATCATCGTGAATGACGTCGCAATATGCAGGGCCTGTGAATTTGAAAATGTATCTGGGATTAAGGATATTATATACATAATAAATACAATTGACCTGACTTTACTTGACGTGTGATGACATGGAAGCCTTTTTCTTTGTGTGATTTTTCACACAATGTGAAGAGAGAATACGAATAGTAAGGTGGTCAATCACAAACCAATGACAATTTGGAGAATCCGGGAGATTCCCCAAATGCATTCCCCAAAACAAAACCGGGAAAAAATATCTGGTAAACACAGTCAGACCTTTAGGCTAAATTAGAATGTAATCACCATAGATTCAACCATTACAAATCACATTTTGCAAGTTCATTTCTACTGAAAGCATTAATCATCGAGTCGAAGTTCATTCTCCTCTTACTTCTGGTTAAATGTTGGCTCTCATTTAGCATCACCCTGCATAAAAACTGCCAGTATTTACAGAGCAGTAAAATAAAAGGTCTATATCTATGTCTTCTAATCTTGATCGGCCACCTCGTTCATTTCTGAATCGTTAACCAGCCATCATGGGGTACCGAAAATCTCCCCCCACCACACCGAGACGCAAGCGCCCCAACACCGTTGTCCACCCGGGTGGATTCCCAGACTTCAATAATCTCATTACTGCACATCAAGAAGTCAACCGTCCTGTTTGGTGGAGATGAATCATGTCATTTCCTCGTGCCCCCCCCCCCCCCCCCCCCCCCCCCCCCCCCCGCCCCCCTGCTAGAAGTCACAGCAGAGGACAACTATTGGGGCGTGCCGGTTAGCGTGCTGGCCGACGCTGTGCACCGACGCCGTCTCGATCACGCCCCTAATCACAGCCTGCTGATGTATGGCCATTAGTCGTGCCGCGTACTTCATCATCAGGGCTGCCCGTGACCATTCCAAATCAATTGTGGGAAGAAAAGGGACGTACACTTCTCTGCCCGGCGACAACGGGCCAATAATCAGACAATCAAAGCCCCCGGTGACAAAAAAAAGAAAAGAAAAAGTGATTAAGTCCTCTTGAAAAAAGAATAGGGGGTGAGGGGGGAGGGGGGGTGGTGAGGAGGAGAGCGGGGTACAATTAATCAGAAACACACACCATCCACCCCTTTGGTAATTGCAAATACCACGCCAAGGTACTAATCATCTACTAAGGTACCCACCCTCCACAGCCCAAATCCACCTTCTCTTACTCTCCCCTCCACCACCACCACCACCACCACCACCACCTCCACCCCCTCCACCTCCGCCTCCTTTAACAAGCTCTTCGTGTTTCTACATCGGCAGGCTGGCTTTCCAAGGCGAAAAGGGATGCCTTTGTAATAAATAGCTTTGTGCTTGCATGGCATATACGTCCTGAATATTTCTCCCAGGATTATTTGATTTCTGCCGAGAGGAGTAATATAAAAACATAACTGTGTGCTTCTACGGCTACTTCTTCTGACAGATGTTGAACCACTGCAATCGTTGAATCTTCTTCTCCTCCAACATCTCAATGACACTACTGACCAACCTTTAACTTTTATTTTCTGATATTTTATAAATGTATTAGTCAATTGTGTAGTACCCAATAATTTATCACGAGGTTGGAGCTTGGATGGTTAAAATGGGGAATGGTTGCTAGGTCTATTACCCAGTGCGTCAGTTCTCCAACACATGTCTATGTACCCTTTGGCAAGACACTTAACCTTGCAAAGCGCTCATGTCCATTTGCTGTTGTGTATTTTCTCACCTCAACATTTCCAAGTAAAGGCTTCTATGCAGAATTGAGTACACTAGCAGTGTCTAGAATGTGAGAAAGGAGTTGGGGTTATGTTTGTGGTTTCTGTGGTAAATAGTAATTTCTGTGTTGATGTTTTTGTTTTCTGATGAGAGAAAGCTGCAGCAGAGTAGTAATGTAGTGTTTCACAGGTTTTGAATCAACTCCCCCAGTGAAGGTCTTAGAAGAACATAAAAAAAATGTGATAAATTGTTGACATTGAATACGTTTATGGCTCGAGGGTGCTACTTTTCAGTTGTTTACATTTAACTACAGTTGAAAAGGAACATTATCACTTGGCTATAAATTACATCCATTTTCTGTTCAACTGAAATGACCACTTTTCTCCAAAACATTGGCCTTCAAATTTCCTGAACAAGGATTATGATACAATAATGGTAATAATACTCTCAAGTTAATTATTGGATGTTAATACTCTTATATCTCAGCGCTAATACTTTCCATATTCCCTTTTTGCTTTTAATTTCTTTCCATTGTGAATAAGCAGCGAACAGTGTTTTCTACTGTAGTAGGCCTAACTCTTCCTGGTAATCATAATACTCCAGTACATTCATAATCCTCCAATCAGAATAGGTTTTACACCATTACTATATGCGGTGTCTAATACTGACACAAGTTAGAGATTTTAGCAATAAAATGTCCAACCATTTACCCTAATGCACATGGCAAGAATTATTACAGAATGCGATGGTTAAATTATTTCAAATGAACGCCAACTGACTTCCAATAATTGCCTCTTTTAGGCTTTGGGCTTTTGAGAAAATTGGATGGCCACCCCAATCCACCGATGCAGTTAGTAACATATTTGGGTTGTTTTCTCCCTCTTGTGGATGAACTCTGGGGGACTTTTAATGAAATCTGTTTGCAGAGGTTTGAACTGGCACGGGTGGACTTTAACACTCTCTCTCAGCAGTAAACTCCCCCATCCCTTTGAGCTTCCGACCAAATGCTGCGTTTTCCTCCGGCTCTTGGTGAATCAGCCGTTCCGAATAGCCCTCCGCAAAGCCCCCCCTATAGAGTAAGAAAGCTCAGCCTGGATTCCTTGCTTTATTCCATTCTCCTCTGTAGAAGGGAAAAAAACAAGATGGCTGTGTGTGTGTGTGTGTGTGTGTGTGTGTGTGTCTGTGTGTCTGTGTGTCTGTGTGTGTCTTTGTGGGGAGGGCACATTTACGATCACACAGAGTTGCGAAGGTTCATCATTTTCTCCTTCGGGGGCTAATGGAGTCGTAACTGCCGTCAGCAATCATTCTGCATCTGATGGGTTTGATTTTTATTGTTTTGCTCCGTGCGCGGGGTTCGGTTACAACTGCTCTTTGTGGCGGCCATTTTCTTTGCCACGGTTAGCCACAGAGTGCTGTGAATGATATGTGTTAAACATCACTTCAGGCCCATTGTATGTTTATTTTTATTTTGAAAGGGACCTTCCGGGGTGGGGGAATCATTGGATTTTTTTGTCTGCGTGATCAAACTTAATGATCTCTGAATAAAATATCCCAGTATTTAAATGGAGTCCATTGGGGACAGCCACCGCAGAAATTGAGGGCCTCTCTAGAAACTCACATGACAGAAGTCATGTCGTCAACCGCAGTGATTTGGTTTATTATTTCGAAACAGATGGGATTTGAGTAATAACATATTGGAATGGTTCATAGATATGATTTTTACTCTGGATGAAGTCCATTAAAAATAATAATTCATACAGCACATTTATATTCATACAAATATGGTCGAATGGTCTATCACAATATCTTTCTATCTAAATCTGTAAATCTATCTATGTCACAGTATATCCATCCATGTATTTATCTTTGTATCTGTGAAAGTGTTTATCTGTTTGACTGTATCGGAGTCTTTGTACAGGTGTTTATCTGTCTTTCTATCTACCTAAGTATCTATATCTCCATCCATATATATTGAAATCTACCTGAATTTAACTATATCTCTGAATATTGAAGTCCATCCATCTATCTATCCATCCATCCATCCATCGACCCATCCTAATATACATATCGATAGATATAGATATATATCTTTATATCTGTATACATCTGAGTGTATTCATCTTTACTATGCATAGCTATAGATATATATCTTTATATCCGCATACATCTGATTGTCTCCATCTCTACTATACATATATATATATTTATATATCTCTTTATAGCTGCATACATCTGAGTATCTCCATCTCCTTCCATCTACCTCGCCGCCCACCCCTCCCTCCTGGTCCTTCCCTCCCCGGACCTCTGTCTCCGTGCTCGCTCTGGCCTAGCGTATCTGTGCGATCAGCGCTAGATGTTCCCCTAATGGACCACGACCCCATGTTGACAACTTTAGCACTGGGCCGTCCTGCTGAGCCGCTAGTCAACATATGCACCAGTGACTCACCCCCTAGCCGAGCATGATATATCGGCCGCCCGCTCAAGGAAGTCAATGGCTAAATTAGCGCTACGACCGTAAGCTAAATTAAATGTATGTGGTTGCGTTGTGGAGTACTCCCTTAGACGTGGAGTGGAGTGGGGTGAGGGCTATCCTTGTAGCGAGAACCAGGCGAGTCGACTAACTCTCATGGTATCTGAGGAGGGTGTGTCTGCGTTTAGATATAGACAGGATTTAGATGTATGTAGCATAATAAGATACAATGTAGGTTGTCCCAGTCTGACATTTGAAAGTAGGGTGTCACAGCAGAAAATACAGGACAGCAACAATAATAAAAAAGATAAAATAGAAAGAATTAAAGATTCTTAAAACTGCAAAATATATATAAACACATTATTTAATGTACATGAACAAATAATATACATTTCACAGTAATGCGGGAGTGATATTACTGCCAGTCATTTCACTTTGAATAGATGTTCAAATGAACATATATATATATATATGTATATATATTATATTTAGCTTTATTTGCTGTAGGATTTGGGAGTGGTGCTTTATCTTGCAGTGTTTTAGCAACTGATTAAGCAGCAGATTAAATTGGGTCTTTGACTTGTCACCTAATTACTGCTAGCTTGGTATTTACCTCAAAAAGGACAGTTTGCTCTCATCAAGAGACAGGACTGCAATCAAAAAGCTGCCCTCTAATTGGGAATTCATTTCCTGACCAAGTTTTGATTAGATCTTAAGCACCTCCACTGTTAAGCTTGTTAAATCAGGTGTGTGTGTGTGTGTGTGTGTGTGTGTTTGTGATGTGTGTGTGTGTGTGTGTGTGTATGCTTGTGTGAGAATGTGCAGGTCTCCATGTAGGTGGTTGTGAGTGTGCAGGTCTGTGTGTATGT
Source organism: Lota lota (assembly GCA_026745465.1). NCBI lineage: Eukaryota > Metazoa > Chordata > Actinopteri > Gadiformes > Lotidae > Lota > Lota lota. Next base: position 139,768 of record JACYXH010000739.1, read on the forward strand.
GTGTGTTGTGAGTGTGCAGATCTGCGTTTGTGGTGTGAGTGTGTGTGTGTGCGTGTGTGTGGCTGTGTATTAGCTGGAGTCATGTATTCAGTCTACATTGTGCTGTTGTTTCTGTTTCTGTTTCAATGTTCTGCCCATTTTACTAATACAAATTTTCAACCCTTTTACTTCTTACATGTAAAAGTCAGACAGGGCTCTGATTGCAAAATGCTGCAAGTTTGAGTCTACCCCTGCATCTGCCCAAAAATAGCCCCAAAATGGGGAGCAAACTCATTGTAATTATAATTGTGTTGGTTCATGGAGTTACAATATTAATAGGAATGATTGACTGCATCAATGAGTGAATGTATGAATGAGTGCATGAGTCAATTAATGGATTCAACAGTGAATGCATGGATGAGGATTCAATGGATGAATGAAAGAGTCAATGCATGAATGAGTGAATGCATGGCTAAATGAACCATGCTGTACTGTATTTATCGAGCTTCAGGTCTCGCAGGTACTGTAGAGAACAACGGTGTTGTTCCTGTTTGGGTTTTCTGCTGACAGCTGCGTAATGTACACGTGAAAGTGTCAACATTTGCATCGTTTGCATCAAAGTCATCGCCGATGCACAATGGCAACCACGCATGTCTCCATGGGAACAGCAGCCTCCTCATGGAAGGTGACATTACCTGGTCAATGGAACGCAAGTGCTACGTATACACAGTGTCTGGATTTTATTTTCCTTTTGTTATTCCTCCGATTCAATTAAAAGCAGCACAAACCCAGTGTATTTGGATTAATCTCAAAGATATGAGTGTATGGACGAATTAATTACTAAATGAGTGGAAGTGAATCAATGCACGTTGCATAAAAAGAAAGGATCCTTGTAAAATGATTGTGATACAGAAAGACTTAAGAGAGAAAATGAGTAACTATTGCAATGATACATCATTAGCAATACAAGTTTGACGTATGTGGTGTGATTTGGAAGTAGACGCAGGAGAGTTGTTTCTTTGGAATGGTTTCTTGTAAATGTAATCTCTATAGTTCACAATCCCTCTGTGGCTGTAGTGTGGAGCTGTCCACACTGCCGTGGTGCTGAACCGATAGGTGCGCAGATTCTTTGACATGTGAGGGCGCTGTCGAGGCACTGAAAATATTCCTCGTTATTTTACAGCGTATTTACTCGTATTATTAATTTATTCATTATGATTTGAGTCATAGCAGGACTGAACTCAGCTGTGCACCGCTCAATCCAAACCGCAGCTCACCCAATCATGCATATTTCCATCTGCTGAATGTACGCATTCAAGACATACTATTCACATGATGCAAATGGCAATGGATGCATCCCCATACAGAGAATGAGGCGGGATATTAGCTAACGCGACCCCCAAATCCTGATCATTTACAACAGACTCTTAAGCGTAATTTGTACTTGTGCATCGAATAGCGCCGTGGGTCTCTACATTACCGCCATAGCAAAAAGCATTCAATGTTAGCTTACGTACACCTCTCCAAAAATGTAACGTAGGGACATAGAACTATAACTGCCAACACAGGTGTAGAGACCTACAGCGTGCCCACCGTGGCTGACATATTTTCACATTCCCGTATTCTGCAGCCAGTACAGAGCTTTAGGGAGAGAGGAAGTTAACTGATTTGTCCAACCGGCTTTACTGAGAATAGGCCGGTATTCAGTGTTAGCTCAACAAGAAAACCATCATCACATGGGGCATCGTAGCTGTCTGCAGCTGTCCGCTCCTCATCATGCACTTTCTCTGCACTCTCCTGGCTGTACAATCATTCGTGTACAGAACACAGTATGCGTCTGTTCTCTTAAAACGCCAACAACCTGTGCCCTGTGACAACTGTACAATGTGCACGCATGGCCGTGAACCCATTAACAGCCTGCTCTGTGTTTCGTACCATTCTTTCTCTCAGATTTTGTCTTTCCTTTCCTCTGCCCTCACAGCTTCACTCCAACTCGGACAAAGGCGATGGCTCCGTCAGGTACATCTTGAGCGGGGAAGGCGCCGGGACAATTTTTATCATCGACGAAGTAACGGGAGATATTCATGCCGCGAAGAGCCTGGATCGGGAGAGGAAATCGCACTATGTGCTACACGCACAAGCCCTGGACCGCTACACTGAGGAAGCGCTGGAACCAAAATCGGAATTCATCATCAAAGTACAAGACATCAATGACAATGCCCCCAAATTTCCAGAAGGACCCTTTGTAGTGTCCGTGCCGGAGATGTCTGAAGTGGGTGAGTGAAGCTGAGAAAGCATTTTGAACTTGACTTCCAGTAAGCAGATTTCTCCTTTTGGCAGCGGTATAACGCTTGGCTCAGAAGTATTGGGTTTGGGCATTGCGCCCGCTTTGGTTTATGTTTTCTTTTGCATTGTAAGCTGAGAGCTATCCCTTTTCTGTTGTGCTGCTGTTTTATTTTATGTCATTTATAGCATTTAGTCATTCTTTATTAGCTCAATGGTCTGACTATGAAGTGGGGATATCTGGCAGAACCATTGTCTTCATTGTCCCATGTGTGTGAAATTCTCAATAGGCCTTAAATCTGTGCAATTTATCATTGAGAATCAGGATCACAGGAACACATAAATCTCCATCATGAAAATGTCCTCTCTGCGGGAAGGTCTTCTAGGGAATTGTGTTTTTAAGCAAGCTAGTTATGTCCATTTTATTCCGTTGTGTTATTTCCTTGTTTAGTGATGGTTCCCCCCCAGTTGAGCAGGTTTGTGTGTATATAAAAGAAAGTGTCCCTCTAGAACCGCTGCCGTCAAACACATCACAGAGCGAACGAAAGGCCTCAATCCAGCTCCTCTCGAGACTGTTACTCATAGTATACCCTGTCTTCCTGTGAGCAAAGCCAGCTTTTTTTTTGCCCTATTCATGTTCCTTTTCTTTCTTCTATCATTCTGTTTTAGGCCTACTGAACAAAACCTCTTCTTTTCATGGTCCGTTGAATTGGGAGTACTTGTGCGTGCAAGTGCAATGGCCTCCACAGCATCATGCTTGCGGTTTTCAGAAGGGTTCTTGTGCGTTGGCCAAACGTTTGCTAAACCTCTTGCCAGGCTGATTAAACCTGGGATATATGGCGGATAGGGTTTCAAAGTGCTGGCAGCGTTCTGTCTGAAGCAAGCATTTCGTTGTATCTGTAGGCCTTAGCTTAATGCATAAGTTGTGGATACGAATGCAGGGACTTAATGGGACCAATTTAATAAGGAACTGAACAACTTCACAGTTTCTTGGAGCAAAAAGATGTGGATCCACACAAATCGATTAAATATACAAACCTCAATAGACCTTTAGGACCCTCTTTATAAAGACTTAATACTAGGCCCGATGCAGCCAGCATATTCATGAGATGTCTTTGCCAGTTTGCATCACTGGTCTAATAATCAGTAAACAGGGCTTTAAATTATCTACTATTTCATCACTAGGCAGATTATTTTAGCCGAACCAATTTACAGTGAATTCAATAGGTGCATGTCATTACAGAGCAGGCCGGTGGTTGGGGTATCTTGGTAAAGGATGCCTACAGGTAGGCAGGGGCTTAGTATCATATCCCATAATTATGTAGCCACCTATTTTGATAAAGATAAAATAACCATGAAGTATAGACCTGTACGTTATCGGTAGACTTCATATGCCTTTAGCGGATAATTAACTGGCTACAACGTGTTCCACACAACACCTAATCTACCGTATCGACGTGTTTTTACGCTTGCACCGAACTAGAGCACTCATTCAACGTCACCTGCAAACTTCTGCATTTGTTGCACAGAAGGTATCAATCACCATTGATGACCCAAGGGAAGTGAAAGGCTGTGAAGGGGAAGATAATTAGTATTTTTTTCCTTCTTTCTACTCCTTTTACAAATGCTTATTAAAGTCATTCCTCTTCAGCTGGGGTGTCTACCCTATCATGTCTGCAGCAGCCCTAACAACCTGCTGTCTACCCGGCCATTAGACTTAGAACGGTGAAGGCAATAAGCGTTAGTTAAGGAGTTGGCATCATTGGCCACATTGGCTAGCTCAGTGGGGGTTGTTGTAATGTTTCGCGGAGTGCCATCTTGATTGTACGTTTAAAAGCCAAATGCAGAAAAGAGTTTCAAGAAGTTCTCATACTGGGAACTAGATAATTATCATAATAATAACTTTATTCATTGAGCACCTTTCACAAAGGGCTAATATGAGAAGATTTGGCAAGAGATCAAGGGAACTAGCATACATGTATAAACATTGGTCTATGGTTTGACTATTTTAAAACATTTATGACATTTACACTCACTAGTTTGAATTGTTTTGATCACCGCCTTTCCCAACAACCTTTTTTTTCTGGTCAGCTCTACAGTTAGCTTCCACATTGCTGCTAGCTTCATTTTGTTCTGCATTTGCGGTCAGATTCAGGTCATTCCCACGAACTAAACTATCTCAACACCACCAGCAACCCACCCTCTGCTACCCCACCACCCTCCACGCCCTCTCCCCAACACCCGCCAGAACACTAATCCCAGAGCGTTAGTCGATAGCAAGGCTTCCAAGCCCGCGAGGCGGACCAGCTGTCTGGCTAGGTGGCAGCTAATTGCTTGTGATGTTTTTTAGTTCGGTCTGGAAATTGATTAGACAGACACAGGAACAATTTCAACCAGGCACAGGTACAATTTCAAGTGAAGGTTACGCTTTTTGTAGAAAATACACACACTCACACGCTTTTAGAAGAGTGGTTATCAAGACAGATTTAGGTTGCTCTTCAGAGAACAAAATCCACTTCGATTTCTTTCCCTCATCTGCAAACGTCCCATCTGCCTTTTTCAAAGGAAAATTACTTCTGACATTCGACACACAAAACACAGTTCATCAATCTACGGTGCCTTGAATGAAACAGCTTAGCTTTTTTCTACTTGCTTGCACGTTTAAATATGGAGAAATGTAAAACGTTGAAAAATGCATTTGAAGTGCAAAGGGAAGCCTTGAGGGTTATCAGGTAAGGTAGGGATAGGAACAAGAATTATTATCAAAAAATAACTCTGCAACTCATTAAGATTCACCTCTGAAAATAACAACAGCTATTGTTCCCCAAATATCTGGCTACCTTTGTCTCCTTAACACAGTGAAAATGCAACCACAACAACGCAGGACTCAACGCTAAAACTCTCTGTAGAAGCCATAGAAATTGCCGCGCTGACTGTGACCCATAAAAAGTAATCGCGCCTTTGTCGAAGTGCAAGGGTACTTTTTATTTCTGTACACGGGGAAGAATGAAGAGGGTGCTCCGTCTGTAATCCTATTTCAGAATGCCAGCCTTGACTTTTTAGAAGTGCATTATGTTGGCTGCCCCTGGCGATAAGTCAACACGGGACAGTGGCACTGGATGGATGGAAAGCAATGTGTGGTGATAGAAGGGGATGTGAGGGGACACGGGCGGTAAGGATAGGATGATGTATGGGACTGGACTTGTAATGAAAAGAGAAGAATACTGTGTGTGTGTGTGTGCACTGCAGCACACGAAACGGGATGAGCGCAGAAGTGCAGAGGGGGAAAATATCCATGCATTTGCTGCCGTTTCAGTCATTCATCAGTAGCTATGTTTTACAGAGAACGGTGTAGTCCATCATACCATGGGTTTCCTGATAGACAAAAAATGGATAGCCTATATCCCATAAAAAAAAAGTGATGTGACAAACCAATCGTGATACACATTATTGTAATGGCCAATTAATTTGCGGTTCATTTAATTGTAAGACCACTCCGTTTTAATTGAGCATTGATTCTAGATAGCTCTCAGGATGAATCATGGTTGTACATTTTCTTGTAATAATTCCTACTTTTAACATCTACCATTTACAATAGATCCACGTTGACTAAATTAACTACGTTAACAAAACCTTAACGGTAATACAATTGTATCATGGTGGGATCCTAACTTTGCTGTCTTCCTGTTCGCTCAGGGACCTCTGTGATTCAGATAACGGCCACGGACGCGGACGACCCCACCTACGGCAACAGCGCCAGAATCGTCTACAGCATCCTACAAGGACAGCCATATTTCTCCGTCGACCCCAAAACAGGTTTGTTCCACCGTGCCTACCTGGCTCTGGGAAATCAGATCAAACTTTTATTTTTGTGTATGCCATTTTCCATATCTCTGCCATCTTGGTTGGGGTTATTGTCTCCCTCTTTCCCATAAAAAAAGAAAAGGAGATTTCTTTGTTAGAAAACAATGGAGAGAGGACGCTTCGATTCTAAAATGGCCGACTTGTGTTCTTCTTGTGCTCTTGTGCTGGGGCAGTGGGCGCAGAGTGGTTGTCGGGGATAACGGTGTGTGTCTGGGATCATAAAAGCTAATGCAACCACAGGAGAGTTACGTGCTTCCCAGTGTGAGGCTATATAGTTGATCACGCAGTCTTTCTGGGTCATAACTGCCGCGATGCCTTTCAGAAGGCCACTGTTTGGTCATGCTTTAGTTTTTTTTGGTACCTTTTAGAAGGGCAGGGGAAACAAAGTGAAAAAGCATCACAACAGGTTGTGTATCTGCATAGTGTTTGGAAAATCTATCTATTGTTCACGAAGCCCTCACTATTAAATGTTAATAGAGCTCCCAGAGTGGAAGATATATGGAAGTGGAAGTTTCATTTGATAGAGACGTGTTTGTTTGTTTGTGTGTGTGTGTTTTGTGTGTACACATGTACAACAGTGATTCATAGGGCTCAGATGAGAGATAAAAGACAAAGTAAGTGCTTCATTGCATTTCTGTGTGTGTGTGTGTGTGTGTGTTTGTGTGTGTGTGTGTGTGTGTGTGTGTGTGTGATATGATCCCATGGGTAGATGTCTGTGTTCAAGGTGCATTTAAGCGTATGTGTGAACATATGTGTCCGCATGTGACGATTATATTCATCATCATATTTGTATTGTGTGTGTGTGTGTCTCTCTCTCTAAACTAGCATGTGTGTGTGAGTGTGTGGTAATGTGTAACAAAATTACCCCCATCTAAAGCATATACACGTCGATAAACAGCAAACACGGTCACATTGATGAGTAGTTTCACTGCGTCACGGGGGGGGGGGGGGGGGGGTACATCTCGGACTGACAGTCATTTCATCGTATCATTGCCGATCCAAAAGCTGCCCTATTTGTTTTATATTTATGAGTTCTAGCTCTCGAGAATTGATGTTGTATCGTCTTTTTAGGAAACGTACTCAAAGTGTAATAGAAAGTTCAATTTCAGGTGTACAATACGCCAAGAACGATGGACGTTAGCCCATTGTCAACAGTCTTGAATAAGAAAGCTTGTACGTACTATGATAAACAAATTAATTGCTGGATACCAAATTACACTGTTTCTGTTTCTGCATAGTCCAGCTTGAAGATGGGCAAGGCATCAGACCATTAAAAAAATGTTTACACACACAACAGTCTTGGTTGTGTTCTCTCTCTCTCTCTCTCTCTCTCTCTCTCTCTCTCTCTCTCTCTCTCTCTCTCTCTCTCTCTCTCTCTCTCTCTCTCTCTCTCTCTCTCTCTCTCTCTCTCTCTCTCTCTCTCTCTCTCTCTCTGCTGTATGTATTTGGACACACATAGAGGGAGGCTTGTGTTTGCTGCCTGCGAGCTGACTCTGCAACTTCCGTCGCATTATAATTCAGCGGCGGGCATGCGGCGGGTATAAGGGCGTGATTGAAAGCCTGGCCAGGTGCGTTCTCCTCCACGCAGCAGTCTTCCGTCCCCATGCATTAACGTGCACAAGTCTGCTGCTGCTGCTGCTGCTGCTGTTTCACGCCTGCGCCCCCTCTCCTAACAAGACGCCGGGAACTTTTGGTTTGAACGCGAAGAGAGTATGGCTGTTCGGTTATCATTGTTATTACGGTTGAGCTGTGGGGGGCCAGAGGAGTCTTGTGGCTAAGGGTTTGAACCCCCAATGGCTACCTCTTTAGGCATCATTGTAGCTAGGAGCCCCTAACCCCCTAATGACATGCATCTCAGTGAACAATTTACACTAAAAACCACTAAAATATATGTACTTTGTTAATCCCAGACAAACATTAACCCCCCCAATGCGTTGCTTTTAGCGGTTGAGCTCCCTCACTTCCGTTTGCAAACAGATTTGTGTTTGCAGTCAGCCATTGGTCCATCGAGCTTCCCGTTCCGCCCTTCGAACCAACCGGCCAATCGGTGGTCAATCGATTGGCCTTCCCAAATTGTCAGGGTCTTCCTCCAAGGCTCTCTTGTACAACAAAAGGGTCACAAGAGAGACTGGAAATCGAGCCATATTAGCTGATGAATGGCATGACTATGGAGATGATCAGTGAGGACGTTGTATCGGGTCGCCGTTCATGCTGAGTCATGGAAGGGGTCTGGTGTCCGCTGGAGAGATCGCATCTATGCCCCCTTATCTTCTGATGTACCCCAACTCCCTCTCTCCCCGAGCACAGCCATCATTACAGAAGGGTCTCTTTTCAGTCGTGGGATTAATAGAGGAGCCGATTGTTCTGCTCACAGCTGGACACACACACACACCCACACAGTCTATCTCAAGATATGTTATACATACAATTAATGGCACACACACAAACCCACGGTCTGTCCCTCACTGTCTCACACACACACACGCAGTTCATGTCTACACAAAAACAGGAAGAAACAGACTCTCTTTCATAAACACAATTTATCTTTGTTCACAAATGCATGCACATTAAGAAACAGACTCTTGCTTACACACCATCTATCTTTTTATACAAATACTTGAACAGAAAGAAACACTCTCCTGCATACACACCATCTATCTTTTCACACAAAAACATGCACATAAAGAAACAGACTCTCTTGCATTCACACAATTTGTCTTTTTACACAAATACATGCAGATAAAAAAACAGACTCTGGCATACACACAATAAATGTTTTCACACACTTGCAAAAACAGAAAAACTCTCACTCACACACACACACACACACACACACATTCATACAGTCCACACACACATGCAATCAAACAACCCCTCCCTGCTGGGTTGTGACATGATACTGGAAGTTAAAGGCAGCCCTACGAGGTTAACAGGTCAAGTCATACAGTATTTAATGGTGAGTGGCTAATGGCTGACATTATGACTGCCTATGCAGTACCTTATTCAAAGTATTTTATATCGCGTTGAAGAAAAATACCGGAGAAAAACCATACATTCTGTCTACCGTGGGTTTTGTAGAAAGCCTTTAATTTCCAGACAAATTGGAAACAGCTCTTATGAATAGGCTGTCTCGCCGTTACATCTTTAATCTTTCACGCCACAGGATGGGCTTCGCACCGGAGAACATGGTTGGTCGTTCACAGATCCCTGCACTTTGGAAAACCTTTTATGACGACTAGACTATATAGGTCTGTCGCTGTGGTTCGTTGAGGCACATCGAGGTGCCGTCACTTTCCACTTTGGCAATTAGTTTGCATAGATCCTCGAGATATTGCCGCGGATTCCAAAGTGTTGGGTATTTAGACTCCCAGACCCAAATGTTCTGGGTTCGATCCCCAATGTGCACAGTCTACCTGGAAGCGTCCTGGCGCAAGACGCCCCAAACCACCTGCCTGCTCCTCAAAGACATCAGGCGTTACTGCAAGTCGCATTGGATCAATGCATCAGCATCACAAATGCACTGCAATGAGGACACACATACACATTGTCATCAGGCATTCAGGCACCCGAATTCAAGTGTTTCAAATTCAATACAAAAATACCTGATATCGAACCAACCCTAACCCTAACCCGCCTCCCAGTATTTACAATGTCTTTCTGCAAACTGTTGTTTTGGAGGAAATCAGGTGCAGCGGTAGTAAATTGAGTGGTTCACGCGACTCGACCCTACTTTGAAATGCGGAAGCAATAACTTCTGCCATAACGTCACGCCATCCCCTGGAACCTCTCGGCGCCGAAGGACGCGGCGCCGTAGCGCTGCGAGGGAGTTTCAAAACCACGGAGAGCAAAGACAGCGTTGCTTAATAGCTAAATAATAAAATAAAAAAAGTACAATTTCTCCAGTCACAGGGACATATCTCTTAACTAAATCGAATTGATGGCGGCGAGACAGCTGCTGGTCTCCGAGGAGAATCCGACGCAATCATGGATACGAAATCGTAATTGGTGCATCTGTGATGGCGCCATACTCGTCGCAGCGTTCAAAGAGAAATAAAACGATGCGCAGAATCCGCTTCACCCCCCCCCCCCCCCCCCCCCCCCACCCCGCCCCACTCCTGAAGAATAGGAAGACTGAGTGAAGAAGCGAAGACATGAGCGCTGCCAAAATGAGGCAAGTGATATTTGAGACGAGTGAATCGAGGGCGTTGATGAACTAAACCTTCTCTGTGCTTCATTGCAGTGGTGTTTTTGTTGATTGTTGTTGTTGTTGTTGCTGTTTTGAGTCACATCAAGGGCAGCATGCTTTCAACCTCAGTAATTTGTTACAAGAGACTACTCGTGAGGCGCCCCGCAGAAAGGTCCTTAGTGTGATCCCCGACGCCTGCGGCCTACCTGTAGGTGTCCTCGAGCAAATCGCTTTGAAGAAAAGCATCTGTTAAGTATTTCGCAAGCGTCACACATTTGCTGTCATCAAAACACGTACACACAAACGCATAGGTGCAGGCGCACATGGGTGTGCACGTGAATTCCCGTCGGCATTGTGCTGGTAAAAATAACACATAATTCCCATCTGTGAATTAATTGAATCACACGATTATCAAATTGAGATAGTGGTGACTGCAACGAACTCTTGTAAATCCATGTTAATGGATAATATACGTAGCCTCCTCTCTCTTGTTCTCTCTGTCTCTCTGTATCTCTCTCTCTCTCTCTTGTTCTCTCTCTCTTTCTGTCCAGCTCTCTTTCTGTATCTCTTTGTTCCTCTCTCTCTGACTTTCTCTATTCAAGAGAATCATTTGGAGGACATAATTCTGTGGCTTTTTTTGTTGAAATCAACCGACTCCATCTCTCCAACAAAAATCCCTCTTTGTGTCATCCAATACAATTGTTCCAAGTCCACAAAGGAAACGTCAATCACACACGACAAGGTTGTCCATAACATAATGAAACACCATTGAACACATAACTTGTGGTACACATTGAATACACCACACACATCGAATACATAAACCTTATTGAACGGATCGAGAATGACAGTGAAATCTCTTGCTCCGAGGTTACTCAAGTTCACTCCAGTCAGAAATATGAGTGGTAGACTGCAACGATGTAATCAATACATTGGTTCTCTGCATTGCTTCGCTACCGTCTGTATATAAAATAACCCAGGACGTGTTTGAAATGAGTTACGGAATCGATTCATCAGCGCAGGCAAAAAGGACACTTAGCTTGTCTTCTGTCGATGGTCTTCTGAAATATTGCTAAATACCAGCTAAATGATGATGCGATGAAGTGAACGACTCACCCGAACACATTTGCATCTTCCTGACTGCTATGGATTTACTTCAAATCCCGTGGTCTGCAAAATCTCCCAAAATACTAGCTAGCATTTCTGGCAGTAAGCACTTTTCAAAATTCCTGCTCAAGTATCCAGCAATTGATGGCACTTATATACTACTTAAATACACATACATTTAGATAAGGTTTATATGTTGACTGTCCCATATTTTCCTATCTCCACTGTGGATCAGGAGATGAACAACATCCTCAAGAATAAGGTCTGACAATGACGTCATTTTCCCTCCAATACTAATATGGCAAGCACGTATATACATGCTGACGCACACCACACACAGATATTCACAAACACGCACACGGGTACACACACACACACGCACACAAACCCCGGTCCCCTTAGCTTCTAAAGTAGGCTAATTTCTCTGCTGATCTGGGATTTCAAAGGGTTTGACGGAAGGTAGGAGCCGACAGACGAAAACGTCACCCCTCCCCTCCCCCCCTTCCCTTGCCCCCCCCCCCCCCCCCCCCCCCCCCCCCCCACACACACACACACTCCATCTTGGATCAATGAAAAATAACTGTCACTTTGTCAGTCAATCAGTAGACTTCCCAACTGCCAAAGTGCTCTAACCTTGTAGCTGGTCGGTAATTAAAAAAACCAGTAATTAATGGACGAGCGTCGAAGCGTGACTTGACTGTCAAAACAGAACAGCTCAGAACAACTGTCAGTGAACCACTGAAGCACGGGCGTTCATCGTCACTCCATCAACCTCGGTCGATAAAAGACGGAAATAATGTGTAAACAGTATTTGGGAAAAGCAACGTAAATTGTATTCCCTGTTTCTCCTCTGCAGACGCTAGATGCTAGCTTTGTGCGGTTACCAGACATATCAGGAAAAAAATAAAGGAAAAAAGAAACCCTTCGTTTCCTGAGGCAAAAGAAAGAAGAGTGCTTTAGTAATCTCCCTTAATCCTCTTTGTTCACCCAGGAGATTGTACTGCTTCAGAAGTTTTCCAGCCAGACATAGGTGGGAAGTATGATTGCATCAACTCAAATAGACGTGTGTGTGTGTGTGTGTGTGTGTGTGTGTGTTTGTGTGTGTGTGTGTGTGTGTGTGTGTGTGTGTGTGTGTGTGTGTGTGTGTGTGTGGTGGTGGGGGTGGGGGGGGGGGGTTGAAGAAAAGGCTAACCAACTCGCTGACAAATACATTCAGGGTTCATTGCAGTCAGCACTCTCTATTATTTTCTAAATGAAGAGGTGTTTCCACGGAGATGGCAACACTGAGACTTGGGGAGAAGGGGGAGGGCGGAAAGTCAACATTAGTATGATATTTGTGTCAAACTTTTTGTATAGCTTTTTTTTTCTTACATTTTCCAAGTATGAAAACACCTCGGGCGTATAGTTTTAAGTGATCGATTGGAGCGGGAAATTGCTTTTGGTGTTGAATTCAAAGATTTGCTTAAAGTTTGTACAATTTGTGTCATGTGTTCTGTTCTTCATTTTCATACATTCACTTGGGAGCCAACAATTTGTTTTGTGGAAATATTTAAAAAGTATGACTAATATAATCTAGCCTATCACAGCTGACTATGCACACACAAGCGCGCACACACACACGCGCACACACACACACGCGCGAAGTAATGCTTTTTGAGTAATGCTCGGTAATAATGGCACGCAAAAGGTCACACCATCCGTCTTGGTATTGTGTTTTTAATGAAAAGTACGCCCGCCTGTCAACAGCGTGTTTCTTAAGGAGCAGCAGGTTAAGTAATACTTAAACTCTAGTCAACGGTCCTGCTCAATTATTCACAGAGAGGCTCGTGTTTTGAACAAGGAAGGAAGTTAATGCTCCGAAGGTGTTTATTTGATGAAGCTAACTGTATAGTGTGTGCGTGTGTGTGTGCGTGTGTGTGTGTGTGCATGTGTGTGTGTGTGTGTGTGTGAGTGTGTGTGTTTTTTTTGCAAATTCCTTCATTAAATTGTAAACTTCCTGTCTTCAATATTTAATTCCAAATGGGCCTACTGTCCTGTTCTCCTGCTGTGGCACCCACATTTCCCATCTGGGACTAATAAACATCACATCTTATCTTAAATTATTGAAGAGAACAAAAGGACACCGCAGTTAATGATGTTTTTTTTTTTATAATCCATTACGACAACGATAGATATGCAGACAAAATAAATATGAAGGAAATCACATGGTTTCAGCCTGTGCGTATGATTTGGCAACAAAATACTCGATGACAGCCAATAAATCCTAATGGCGGATTAAATACAGCTGGGACGGTGGTGCAGTCATCAGTGCCCGACCTTTGACCTGAGCAGCCGCCTCTAAGCCCCTCGTGTTGACAAGGGGTCATGGAACAGATAATTGCAATCAAGACAATGAAAGGAAAAATCCTTGGAAGATTAAGAGGCCCTGTGCAGCAGTACCTACAACATAACATCTGACGTAACCTTTATTTATACGGACTATATCCTCCTTCTAACACCGCTCATGATGCGATATACAACCCATTGTTTCCCCTCCCGCTACCACCATTTTCTTTCCTTTCTTTTTCTTTCTTTTCTTCCCCCCCGCCGAATATTTCTAATTTAACGACAGTTCTCCAAAGCAGGCAGGGCAGGCCACTCCTCCTGCTGTATCCCTGCTGTTTCATCTCCTCAATAACATTAGCACTAAATTGCGCTAGCGAGCGTCCAGACACCACAGGTCTCCTGGCTCCTATCTTGTGGTTAGAATGTTTACATTGATATTCAGAGGGGCTTGGCATAACCTGCCAGGGCTAGTCTTTATTTGCCTTGATATATCTCTCTCTTTATCTCTCTCCCTCCCTCCCCCCTCTCTCCTTGCCTTGAGATCTCCCTCCCTCTCTGTCTCCCTATTTCACTCTCTTTCACCACCTCCCTCTCTCTCTCCCTCCCTCTTCCCCCTCCCTCTCTCTCTCCTTGCCTTTATGTCTTTCTCTCCCCCTCTCTCCTTGCCTTGAGATCTCCCTCCCTCTCTGTCTCCCTATTTCACTCTCTCACTACCTCCCTCTCTCTCCCTCTCTGGGCAAGGCAAGGTCGGCCAGCATCTGCCAAGCCAAGGCAACCAGAGAGTGCAATAGTTGGTAGCCGTGTATTCTCACAAATCAGACTTTAGATGGATAATCTATGTTGTGAGTGCGAAGGAGTTAAAATCTGGGTGAACGGGGCGGTTTCGCTTTGTTTGGCGTCATATTTGTTTCGATAAATCAGGTTGCTGGAGACAGGGATCTGTAAGCGCATAATTGGCTATTAACACTGAACATCCAAAACTCAGCCTAGCACTAGTCAACTGAAAAAAAGGCATCTGTTAAGGTTTCAAATCAACACAGTGTGGACTGGCCATTGAAGAAAAACACTGAAAGCTTCATCCACCCATATTTGATTATCTTTCGTAGAATATCTCCATAGCAAATCAGGAAACAAGGTGTAACGCCACCCAGTAACATTTTGGGTTTACAGCCCAGGCTCTGTGCTGTCTTCCCCCCAAAAATTATACTTTAATCTTGCTGGATCCAAGATTAGTTGCTATGTAATAATAATAACCATGGCATTTTAGGTCTAGCTGTACTTTGAATGGAGATTATAGATTTTGTCAAGGAAGAGATCCCAGGGGAATATCAAGGGCTTAGCAAATGTAATGACAAAGGACTGAAAGGTTTGCTCATTCCTACCACTTAGGGGAACAGTGGTGGAAATGAAATTGGACTCCCATCACCTTGTTCACCAACATTTGGAAAGGTTATGCATCGGGGATGGCATGAGATCAAGTGTCGCGCAGGACCCAGAAAAGCATGAATCTTTACCGATGAGATAAAGTTTGGCCTTTCCTTTTTGTGAGGGCACATCCTATTTACTGCATGCTGTTATCCAAAGTGCCTTACAGGGCGTTTTGGAGACATATTATTGGGAAGCATGAAGGGGATTCGGGCATCTCGCTCAGGGAGGCTGACGGTTAGACTGCAGACATTAGGGTTCGAACCTGGAACCTTTCAGCTGTGAGTCAAAGTGAACACCTGCCACCAGCCAATGGCAGATTGATTTGACCATAAGGCAGGTAACATATTAAAGCATTTGCTTGGCGGTTTGTTATATAATTGTAATAGTTGTTCACTTCATCCCATAATCATTTAGGTATATAAATGCAGTCCATTCACCATTTCCCATTCCCAAGCTATTTTTGGACCCACTACACCACCCTGCCCCCTTACACCACTCATCAGAAGCTCCTTTTCATAGCGGAGATGTTCACGTATGTCTTCAGTCAATCGTTGTAGTCCATCATCTGCATTAACACACACCAAGAGAAGAAGCTGGTGTGTGGAGATCCAGCTGGCTGAGGTACGCACCAGCGACTCTCTGGCTGAATCCAGCATGGTTAAGGGGAAGGCGATGTGGAGGTCAGACGACGGTGCTATCCAAAGATCCTCTGGACGTTAATATCGCATCGGCTGCCCCGCTCCCCGACCCACTTTACTTTTTAATGATTATTCTGCCCGAGGAGAGTGGATCATCTTCTGGCTTTTTAGACGTGTGAAAAAAGAGAGAAGAAAAGAAAGAAAGGGAGGGAGGGGGAATAAAAAGCTTCTGCTATTGTGTGGCAGATGGATAACTTTTGTGAAGGAGTCACTCAATCGGATTGACTTACTGGGTGTGTAACTCAGAGTACCTGGTAAAGCAGCTTGTTTTGATGAGTCCCATTATGTCTCACAGTGGCTGGCTGGCCTCGAATACCGAGAAAACACACACAGACACACTCATACACAGACACAGAAGTGGCTTGGCTGTCGCTTTGGTGTTGTTGAATCGATGGGCTCTGGCACTGAACACATTCGAGATTATACGATATTCCGGTTGCTGGGGATTACAACAAGTGTAATTAATTAAATTGATTCAGACAAATCTTGTCTTAGGCAAATAATCAAACCTATTTTATGAGAGGCTAATGTAGAAAACATTGAAAACATGGCTGCGTCATAGTCGTGGTGTATTGGGTTGTTTGTGTACAATATTACATGCTAACAATAGCTAATACGTTTCACCAGATTGCATACGATTCCCCACTTTGTCGCACAGCCCTTGGGGTTCCAAGTGATTTAATTGCCCTGTTGTTTTTGCCATTGTTGTCAATTGGGCTTCTATAGTTTCTGGAAGCAAACATCCTTCCACGGAACAAAGTGCAGTTTCAAATCGACAACATCTCTCACCGCGACTTCTGTTATCCATTAGGGCTGCGCAGATGCATTCTCTAATCTCATCCCCGATGACTGTTATTACCAATAACAAATAGAGAGGGGAGGCACAAACACAGAGGCCAGGTCCATTTCCTCTCACTGATCAGCCACTGTCTATCACCGGCCAGATCTCATTGTGGCCGAAGTGATGCTGGTGCATGTAGCACCGGCTGGGGTTCACAAGTTCACCAGGACAAAAGTGCACTGGACTGCTGGAGGCTATAACCTCAGGGGAAGGAAAGGGGTTGGGTTGGGGGTGGGGGTGGGGGTGGGGGTGGGGGGGGGGGGGGGGGGGGGGGGGGATGGAGAGGTTACACTGAAACCTAGGTGGGGGTAAACACATTCGATTAGAGAGCATAATGGGATGTGGAGCTTGGAAATTGGAGAAATAGCTCCCTTTTATAAAAGTGAGTGAAACAAAAGAGGAATACAGTGTATGCAATAACTACCTGCATACAAGCATACATACAAACAGACATACACGATGCACGAGACAAGATGAGTGGATACTACACACACACACACACACACACACATACACACACTAAGCAATACAGTATGACAGGGTGCTATATATATACACACACACACACACACCAAGGTAATGGAGAGTGTGAGTGAATCAGCTTCCTCTTACAAAACACACGTTGTACCCACTGCTCTTAAACGGCAGGACATAGCGAACAATAATGGGTACCCCCGCTTGTTCCCCTGAGCACCCTTCCCCCGCCCGTCTTCCCGTCCGCCCGCCCACCAGTCCCCACAGGGGTCGGCCATACATCAGCCCCCGGGGCTGGGGCCTTCATGGCTGTGTATTCACCGTTATTGGTGGCCGTAAACGTGATTGAGCCTGCGCCGTAGAAAGTTGCATTCTGCGAAGGCACCAAGGTTGCATAGTCATTTGAAACGTAGTGAAAAGTAAGCAATGGGCTAACCTTGACGACGGGGAGAGCAGATCTAGGCGCTGGGTTCCCGGCTCCCCGTCAGTTTTTAGGGGGAGTAAATTATCGCATTTGCACCGCATGTGACGGCACGGCGCGGAATTGGTAATGAAAAACAACATTACACGTGACGTATATATGAATTATCTTTATTTATGCTGTCTATCCGTCTTTCAACTTCTATCTATCTATTTATCGGTTGTTTCCTCTGTCTATCTATCTTTCTGTCTCTCTACCTATCCATATATCTGTATCTATCAATCTATTTATGGTTATTTAGTCTACCTATCTGTCTATGCACTCACTCTATATACGCTTATCTAGCTATCTATTTATCTGACTATCTGTCAATCAGTCTCGTCGTTCTACCAGCCCAATCAATTATTCAAGATTTAAATAATTCACTTTTATCAAGTACTTTTATCAAGGCACGTTTGTCTCTCCCTCTCTCCCTTTCTCTCCCCGCTCTCTCCCCCTCTCCATGCACCCCTCATTTAATTAGACACCAGTCTGTGCAACATCAGAGAGAGAGAGACCTAATCAATTCTAACCAGAGCTGTCGCAGTCCCTCCACACTCCTCACCCTCTCATCTCCCTCACCCTCGCCCCTCAGCCTCTCACCTTCCCTCGGGCGCTCACCTCCCCTCACCCTCTCAATTCCCCCCCTCGCCATCATCTCCCCTCACCATTTCACCTCCCCTCACTCCTTTTACTCTAATTTTAATTTATTTACTTACTATTGTGTACCTTCTACTGTTTTTGTGTGTATTTGTTTATTCATCAACAGGACAATGCACAAAATATTCTTAGAGGTTTTGAAAAAAATCATGACACTGATGTACTGCAATGTAGGGTTTCTTTATCTCCCAAATTAGCCTTGATCAAAGCTAATTAGCCTTGATCAAGGCTAATTAGCTTTGATCAAGGCTAATTAGTGAGCCCTGTGTCTGGTCACGTTTTTCTACAGTCAATACAAAGGATTGTCATTCCAATAAAGATTAATGTTTATATAAAAACACAGTGTGACACTTGAACGAATAAAGTAACATCTTATCTTAACTTCCCGATCACCGCCCCTCCTCACCCCTCTCACCTCCCTCACCCCCTCACCCCTCACCCTTTGTTTGAAAACTATTTTACTCTACATCCTACTCTATTATGCGTTCTGCTATGACACACACATTTCCTGTCCAGGATGACCATCTTGTTGATATCTGATCTGCTCCCCTCCCCTTCCCTTCCACACCACCCCCCCACCCCCCCCCCCCACCACCACCCCCCCACCACCACCTCCCCACCCCCGCAGGGATCATCCGCACCGCCTTGACCAACATGGACCGGGAGGCGAAGGAGCACTACGCCGTGGTCATCCAGGCCAAGGACATGGCCGGGCAGGTGGGGGGGCTCTCCGGCTCCACCACCGTCAACATCACCCTGTCGGACGTCAACGACAACCCTCCCAAGTTCCCGCAGAGTGAGTAGCGCGCAGTTAGCGCGCGTGTTTTTGCGATTAGCGCTCGCCTCGGAGGTGACGCACACGCCGTGTGGAATGGCCGTTCGTTAGCGTACCTCGCGGCAAAAGGGCGGTTTCAAATGATGTCACGCACATTCCAAGCCGCCGTGTCGGGGATTTTTCAACGTTATAATTGTTATAATAGGAATGATAGCAGCCTGGTTGAGTGGTTACTCGTGGGAATCGTTGGTCAAGAAGAACCAAGATGGCGGCCGTGCTTTTGGAACGTCAGATCACGTGATCAAAACTCTCCTGGTGGTTTAATGAGGCCCATGTATCAAGCATCATCCCCTGTATTATTTATTACCAACTTTTGTCTAGAGTGAAGCGCGTGTACGGCAATATTGACATTTACATTTATCGATTCAGCAGACCACTTTTCTCTTCTTTGTTCCGAGCCCATTTCACGTGGCTGTTGAACAATGAGACCGTACGATCAATACCGGAGCGAACACTGCTCCTGCAGAATGTAAGGTGCAGTGTCTTTTTTTTTTTTTTTCAGAGCCCCTCTGTCCATTCCTGGAAGGAGAATCTCTTTTACATTTCGTTTCCTTCTATTCCCCACCCCCCACCCCCACCCCCACCCCGCCCCCTGAGTCCTCCTGAATCCCCCTCTTCCTGGGCCATCTGAGGCTGTAAGGTTAAGCAGACACGTCTAATCCAGACTGAATGTAGACCAGTCGGGCCCTTTGAGGCAGTGAATGTTGAAAAAAAGAGTGGGGCTATACAAATAATCTTGACTCTGAATTTTTCACTGGCCCAAGGGATGTTAAAGTAGACAGTGATAGGATCTCACTGAATGCTAGACGAGTCAGTAGGGCTTTATATATATATTCCCCCCAATGCTAATGAATCCAAAAATTACATATTTTTGAATCCTAAAATATCAATGTTAGATAGCCAAATGGTTGGAGTGAATGTATGAATAAATAATTTGAATGAAGTATAAAGCACAGTGTTATCGTGTTATCATGAATGGTGTTTACAACGATACCAACTGAATGGTCCAAGTGATAAAATGTTATTCATTATGATATTTCTTCTATATTTGTTCTTATTGTTTAACTTTTCACCCTAAAATGGTTTTAACCCACTATTCACATTCTCAATATTAGGATTGTTATTGTGGTTATTTTGAATGATGATGATTTCCAAAAATTCATTCTACACAGTTAGAAAACTATGGAAAACATTTGGTCAATCTAGTCATTGTAAAATGTATTTCAGAACATTATACATGTTAATCTACGTAGGGTTTGAAGTCACACTGCAATGCAGACCACTTTGAACTAGTCAGCCCCTTTTCTGGAAATATCAACCCCAGAGTTTGATCTCTTTCATTGTACTGCTATAAAAAGCCGGCGGAGAATTTTACGTCAATCACCCTAACGGAAATCCTTATTAATGGTTCCCCCAGGAGCCACTGGGTGTCCGAGTCAAAACGCTTAGCTAAGCTTCTTCTTCACCAGAACAGTAAAACAATTCTTTGGAACAGATCACCTTTGTTTTAAATCGCTTTTTTAATGGATCCACAGTAATGTGCTGTAAAGGGCCTTGGGTACCTTGAAAAGTCTCTCCGAAAAATCAAAACTACTATCATTATTATTATTCTGAAGTGATTTGGGACATACTTTTACCTAAAGGGACAGGCAGCGGATACAGAACAGACATTGGGAATCGAACCCAGAAAATGTCTGGGTTTTTAACACCACTAAAATGTTTATGCTTATATTATCAGTAGTAGTCGTATTTGTAGCAGGAGTAGTAGTACGTCTAGATAGATCAATATTATTACTAGGTATGCATCCGTTAGCTAACCGATATCTCCTCAAATGTAATCAAAATATAATGTAATGTCCGTTATTAATTACCAACCACCAAAATCAATGTGACCTTTTTGTGCTGTTTCGTTAAAAAAACATAACGCACTGTCGAATCCAAAATTGCTATATCAGTAGCGGCCTATCGTATCGTATGAACATCGGAATCGGCCAATAGCGGGGCGTGAACATCCGTGTCCGCCAATCATCAGCTGACGATGAGCGCTTGGCTTCCCGCAGAGAACTACCAGCTGTACGTGCCCGAGTCGGCCCAGGTGGGCAAGCCGGTGGGTAAGATCAAGGCCAACGACGAGGACCTAGGGGTCAACGCGGACATCAAGTACACCATCATCAACTCAGAGGGAGCCAACACCTTCTCCATCTCCAGCGACCGAGACACCAGGGAGGGCGTCATCAGCCTCAAGAAGGTAAGCAACAACAACCACATGCAACAAACCCAATCCGTTGGTTTTTTTTTGTCGCTGACGTGCATGTGATTTTGATGCTGTTATTGTTTGTTTTATTTACTGGTTTATTTTTTTTATTTTTTTGGAAAGTTATTAAATTTTTTGTGAGTATCTTTGTATACAGGTGTTTTGAGTGTAACATATTAAATGATAATAAACAAATGAATTATGATATATAATAATCACAAAGAAATGCAGATTTTGCAAACTCCATTCTCCAGCTACTTTTGGCAATATCATCAGTAATATTATATCATATTTACTATTGAGTCATTTAGCAGCATCATTTAGCAGAACATGATATTAAGGTTAAGGTAGGGGTTAGACATATTGCTAAAGGATGCCTACAGGTTAGGCTGCGGACATTGGGGATTGAACCCGGTACCTTTCAGCTGAGAGCCAAACCCCCAAGCCACTTAACTATCCTGCATCCCAGTTTTTACACAGTAGTGGTTGGCCGATAGGCGTGGATGACACCCCACCTGTAATCTGGTTTGGTGAAACAAAATGACAAAAACGACAAATTCATGGTAAAGAAAAGAGCCCAGGGCTATGCTGAGTGTTAGTTTTGTTTAGTCTCCGCGCCTTGTCTTGTTTATATTCTCAAGTCCCTTGTTTCCTTGAGGGATATTCATCATATTAATGATCTATTTATTTGTTTTTACTAAAGCCGCCAAAATCCCCACTCTGGACCCAACTAAATTAAATCAATGCATCTGCCAATGTATTCCGATGCGCTTTTTAATGGCTAATAACAACGGCACGAAATGAACATTTGTTTTTATTCATCCTCGATCATCTGTACTTAATTACCATCTTTTATCAACTTAATTAATGTACCACAATTCATATACTCACACAGTGATGGGATAGGCCTACCATTAGTCATAGATGAAAATGCATTTCAATGGGGAAATGCAACTAAGCACAAGTGACAAAGAATATGTTCCTCAGAAGAGGGACCCCCCCACCAGCTCCTTAAGGAAAAGCGTCTGATTTCACTGTCGCTTTAGATCAGTGTCTGCTAAATTACTTAATAGAAAATGGGGGTAGGATAGTGCAGTGGTTAGGGTTGTGGGTTTGAACCCCAATGTCCCCAGTCCACCTAACGGCATTCCTGAGCAGGGTGCCTGATCCCTACCTGCCATGACATTTACGTAAAACAAATTGTCACTTTGGAGAACAAAAAAAGTGTCTGCAGCTAAACCACTAGTCATCGAGGACAAAAGTAATATCTTAAACCTCTGCGTTTTAGTTTTATCTTCATATTCCAGAGGTGGTTCTTTCCACCGCGCGGGGGGGGGGGGGGGGGGGGGGGGGTGGCGGGGGAATAAAAGTGTCTGCAGCCAAGCCATTATACAGTCGCGGTAAAAAGCACCGTCTTGACCTTCGCTGCGTGGCGTCCACCTTCGCGTCCACAGCCGCTGAACTACGAGCGCAAAAAGACGTACACGCTGCACATCGAGGCCACCAACACGCACGCGGACCCCCGCTTCACCTACCTGGGCCCCTTCAAAGACACGGCCGCGCTCAAGATCACCGTGGGCGACGTGGACGAGCCGCCCGTCTTCTCCATGGAGTACTACATCATGGACGTGTACGAGAACGCCCCGGCCGGCACCGAGGTGGGCGTGGTGACCGCCCGCGACCCGGACAGCCGGAACAGCCCCGTGCGGTGAGTGCAGGGGGGTGGGGGGGGGGGGGCACGGGGGGGGGGGGGGGGCACAGAAATTGAACACGCCACCCCGGGCGCGGCCCCTGCTAACGCTGCCGTAAAATAAATGGGTTTCGTGGAGAATAAATGAATTTAGTGAGGTCCAGGTGGCAAAAGCCAGGTGTGATGCTCTGTGGTCCACTCCATAGGGTTGTGGAGGGGACACAACCAACCACCCCCCCCCCCCCCCCCCCCCCCCCCCCACTGAAGGAGTCTGGACACGTCGCTGCCCTGCTACCTTCGGAAAATGAAAAGATGCAGTGCTTTTCAACCGGATAATGGCCTGCGCAATCAGTTTAGATGTATTTGTATGGTGAGTAAGCTTCCAGTGCCAGGAGTTTGATGCAAATAGGAAAATAAACAGTTAAGATTGAGGGGGCCCTATTTCACCACCAGGTGTAAAATAGGTGTCCCCTTTAGAAAAATTAACGCAACGTAGCTGCTACTCATGCAAGCCAAAACCCCTTCCCAACCCCCCCCCCACCCCCCAACCGTTTCGTTGTGCTGTGTTAGCATGCGGCCTTAGCGATCGGCGCACAAAACGGGGCTTTTTCACTGCCATGGTTAAGGTGTTTGCTTTTCCCTCTGGGTCATTGGTGCTAAAAGAAAGAAAGAAAGGAAAAAAAAAGAAGGTAAAGAAAATGTGCTGTATGGATTCATTGGCACTGCAATATACTAGGGGCTACAACTAAAAGGCTCTGCAGTGAAATACCTCTGTGATCACGCTGAGAGTGGGCATGGAATCCAAATCTGCCTCTGCTTTGAGATAGCCTGAGAAGAACGACAGAAATGATGGGGCGAGAAGCATGCTTCAGAGTTTATTTCTCTCCTGCTGGATCGATTTGAAGTCTTTAAGGGTTCTCTTTACCTTACTAAATAAACATCCTGCTGTTGTATTCTTTTTTTCATGAAAAATGTATGAATGCGTGCTTGGTATGAGTGACTACGAGTTCGCCCCGGGCGGTACAACAGCCTAACACATTTGTATGCACAGAAAACACATGCTCTAGTATGTCTGTAGAAAGAAAGAAAGAAAAAAACACCCAACTGTTATTAGCCAGTGGATTAATCCTATATTTTGCTTTGCAGAGGAATCCTGTTTCATGGCATTACTCTTAAGCCACTCCTACGCTGCTCGCATTGATTTTTTTTTCTCATCTCACCTTTTCTTCCCTTCTCTTCTCTCTTTCCTTCGACCCCCCCCCCCCCCCCCCCCCACCACCACCACCACCACCACCACCAAATGACAAAATAGTTTGGAAATTTCCAAACACTGCAATGCCTTTCTCATACATCAATAGGTGGCAATTTTCTGCTGCTATTACGTGTTATAGGGTCATAGTTTAGTGCCTTCGCCATTGCCAGGGGAGCCCAGGGACTCTCTTACCTGCAGTAAGTGCAGTCTTATTAGGGCCATATCTCTGCTACCCGCTGGCTGTACCTGAAGAGGCCCCACTGTTCTGGTTTTCTCAACACTTACCGAGCGCCATCCTGTGTGATGAACGGTGTTCAATATCAGAGAGGAGAGGCGCCCAGGTTTGAGCTCAGAACAGATCTTTTGCTGAGTGCTAAGATGGCAGATAACATTTTGCGGCAAACGGGGGGGGGGGGGGGGGGGGGGTTGCATAATATCCATATGAAATTATCACAAAATATCACATTTCTGTTTACTGTTTTTGTTATTTAGGAGATGCTTTTATCCACGGCAAAGTCCGTTCACTGCTTGAGAATAGCGGTGAGTTCAGACTCCGGTTGTCATGGAAGCAGGTCACCTCCCTACCTTAATCTTTAGGTATTTAGCAGACCTTTCTATCCAGAGCCACTTACAGTGATTTGGATACAGGTCATTAAGGAGCTGGTATGGGGTTATAGCATCTTGCTCATGGATAACTACAGGTTATGACGGAGACATTGGGGATCGAACAAGAACCGTTTCAGCTTGGAGTAAGACCTCCATGCCACTACAATGCGACCCCACCCCCACTCCACTTCTAAGAGATACAACCAACATATCCATGGGTACTGGACATTCCCCCCCCCCCCCACCACCACCCATGTGGGAGAGATTACAGGAAGTGTCCTCAGTGAGTCCTCAGTTTGAACCTGTGAAGAAGGCGCTCGGCGATTGAACTCGCGCCCCTCGTCCCCCTGTTGCGTTGTCCTAGCGCCGAGCACGTGATGGAGCGTTTGGCATTTCCTGTCTTTGATCGCGCTTTGGGGATCGTCTTGGCGGCCCCATGTGCATGCCTCGCAGCACAACAAGGAGACGTTTGAACTGCCATCTCGACTCGGAACGTCCTGTCAAACTAAACGGATACAGCGAGAACGAAATGCCCAAGTGCGAGCCGAAGCCTTGCGTGCGTCGCGTTTGTCTCGCTCCTCTGTGAGAAGCACACGCCATTTTACTCGCTGTAAATGCTAAACCGGTTACAGCAACACTAATAGACGCTATTGTTTAACAGCCGGTCCTTGGGGAGCAATTAATTTAGATTTCTGTTATGTTGACTGACGTTGGGTTTTTATTTTTGTTGCCGTTGTTTTGACAACATGTCGGCCCATAGTTATATTAAAGTGTGTATTATATAAAAGATCTTATGAGTTTTCTCACATTCGATACATTTCCCTAAATGAGTGTGTCATTGTGTCTTGCATTAAATGTAAGTGAGTAAATGCATTGCAACCTAGTTTTATTTAGTTTATTGCTTGTATATGAATGTGATATCCCGTACAGCTCCGGACTCATCAAGTACAAATCAGAAAGTTGATTATCTGGCAAAACCAGAGCTTTGAAGCTATGAAGCAGAGCTTATTCCTGTTTCCTGTGTGGTGAAGGATATTCCTCCCAACTAACCGTGAACGTCGATCTAATCTTTCAGATGGAGTTGGCAGTTGTTTCATGCCTGGCAAAGGATTATCAGCTATATCATGTTCACAGAACACCTATTTAAGATTTTGATGTGATAACGAACCCCCCCCCACCTCCCCGGCGATATGATTGCTTGAAGCATACAAGAAGTGAAGGATTGCAAGATGCCTCGTTTCCACACATTTCAGCACCAGTCCCATCCTACTTTTGTTTTGTATTTATTCAAATGTAGGATTTGTGAGAAGGAAAAAAACACCACAGTTGGGTAACTGAAACTAACACAGATTGCCTTCGTATGCTAATACCGAATCGTCTACTTAAAAACTGAACTGCACATAATCTCCACCTACAGCTTTGGAAATGGAAAATGACCATTTGTAAGGACAGGGGTAGTCACATTGGGAGGAGGAGAGAGTTGGTGTGTCAGCAGAAGAAGACAAAAATACACTTTAAATTTTTTGCTGTTGGCCCGACCATTTTATGTTTTGACACGCGTGTTTCATTAATCACTGGCGGAGAGTTTTTTGTGGCTGTTTTTTGTCCTAAGACCAATATTTCCCATGATTGCTCTGGGCAATCATCCAGCAATCCAAAACAGAACATTGAGATTCTAACAACAAGCAGAAGTCCATCCACAGACATTCTGCCTCTGAAATTGTGTCTAAATGTGAGGCCTCACCCTGTCCTCAAACATAGCATTAAAAACAAATTGGTATTTTATTTATACTCCAAAATCACAAATATATTGAAACTTTTTCAAAGGAACCTAGTTAAAAAATAAAATGAAAAACTAAGAATAATAATATGGTTGCAAATTAAATCATTATGGGCAAACACACATCTATCCTACCAAATATCCTGTATTACATGGAAATGTCTCATGTTAGGGAAATTAATGATGCTGTTTTTTCTCTTTTTTTAACAGCACCAGGACCTTAGCTAAAGCTAACCGCTTTCAACATAACAAGCTACCAACCACCCAGGAGTCAAAGCTGCCACCCACCAGTCAAAATAGTGTATACTGTCCACAGCAATGGAGGTCGTTTCCAACGTTTTATAACTCTCCTATACAGTGGCAGGCCATGCTTCTTAATTATATTAAGAAGTTGAATATTAACTATTTTTAAACTTGTACGATGACTTGTCCCAAGTAAACTCGATGAGATTGATCTCAATGAGCCAAGCCATTTTGACGACTACACCAACTTGGATAAAGCTTGAATAGACTTGAATAGCTTTTACATTTTTTTCATTCAAACTTGTAAAACTGTGGACACAGTTTCGACAGCAATGTTTTGACTAAACAAACGCATGCATACATATTTGATGTGATGGCAGCTAGCATAAGTGGTCCCTACACAGGGATATTCCCCTTTCTCTCTCATGGAATGCGACAGCTACGTAAAAAACACACTTTTCCAGCTGAAAAAGCCTCGCTCGCTGCCGAGTGGTGCATCGAGTCAAATACGATAGCACTTCTGCTCAATTTGCCGACTAGCGCTGGCAGCATAACTACATGACCAAACAACACCCAAATTACAAAAACAATAAATAAATGTATAACTATCCATCGTGTATTTTCCACGTCAATTGAGAATCGTCTACGTAGCTTTCTCGAGGGAACGCGTACACGGATTAAAGGTGTAAATAGGCCATTAGAAGATAAATTAGGAAATACACACTCAATGTTCATTAATGGCTTCACCCTTGAGAGAAGCTGAACCAATTTCTCTCCTTGTTATTGCCCCTGCTTTTTTTTATTTTGTATCTAGTTTAATGACTAGGTTGGGGCCAGAAAACCATTACAGTGACGGTGTAAACATAACCAGATTAAGGCCCATGCCCTGCTTGTGTCATTATACAATATTTAAGGTATCTGCTCTTGATTTACAAATGGGTTTTCAGCAGTTTGGAACAACAAATGAGCTGTTTTCTCATGATTTTTGAAGATGAATGGAGGATAACTTGATGTTGTGTTGGTCAACAAAGCCAGTTTACACTTCATGCATGCAGCATATGCAAGAAAACACTTCAAAATCCTTTGAATAGGCCTACTTTAATAGCAAT
Source organism: Lota lota (assembly GCA_026745465.1). Classification (NCBI taxonomy): domain Eukaryota; kingdom Metazoa; phylum Chordata; class Actinopteri; order Gadiformes; family Lotidae; genus Lota; species Lota lota. Next base: position 167,842 of record JACYXH010000739.1, read on the forward strand.
GGCCTGTTTAATGTCTATGAGACTAGAACAAGCAATTATAGGAATTTGCATATTTCATCATTGTGAAAACACAAGACAATGTAATAAAATAGGGAAATGGTAAGCTACTTAGAGTGTACTGAGACAAAACGCTAATATACCAACATATTTGGGATTTCCAGTCTCTCTGAAGATGAATACATATTGCACTGTTAGGATTGTACAGTAACATGGTGATAAAGTAAAAATAAAGAATTGCACACTTAGCTCACAGCAGTTATATGCAAGCCAGTAGAAGCAACAGGAAAAAATATTGAAATACCCCTGTTTATTTGATCTGTTTGACATGTGGAAATCAAACCCAGTCCCTCTTTCCTCTGTGAGTGGAACACCCTAAACCAGTGGTTACCCACCTTTTTGGAGCTGAGGCACACCCAGCCAGAAATGCAAGGCACACCAGCTTAAAGTTGTAGGGCACTATTATGACGTAACACCGATCATTACCAGGATATTATATCAACTATGTTATTAGCAATGTTAGCGACATTTCACACACAGCAGGTGGTTGAACGTGTCAAAAAGGCGAGTGCATTATTCTTTAAATATGTGTTGAAAAGGAGCAAGAACTTGCCTCACGTGAAACAATTCATCAGTGACAATGCAAATCATAAACGGTACCAGTCCTATGAGTAACCTGCAGTATGTCAGGATCGTGTGTTAAATCCCGCATCATTTCCTGGCACGCCTTGCCTCCAGGCCTACCGGTGTTGAGGAGGCGCTGCCCTAGCCTACGCTCCACTATGCCCCGCCCCCTTATGTGACCCATGCTCCTCTCCTCCTATAAACAGGTACTTCATGGGCAACAAGGACGAGGAGGAGGAGGAGGAGGAGGAGGGGGAGGAGGAGAAGAAGGTCGGGGGGGTGAGGTACTTCACCATTGACGGGGAGAGCGGGGTGATCCGGACCACCCAGCCCCTGGACCGAGAGGCCCAGCCCTGGCACAACATCACCGTGATGGCCTCGGAGGTTGGTGAGTAACCCCAGCGAGTCTTTTAAGTCAAACAAACGTATCACACAAACGCACCCGCTCAACTTGCTCGCGGCATGGTTGATGTGTTGCGCAGGGTTCCTGTGAGTGTGTGTGTTCAAATGTGTGTGTGTGTGTGTGTAGGTGTGTACGTTTTTTCACAGTATTTAACGCTCAGCGAAAAAAGGAAGAACTTAAAGATGCAAATGTTGCATCTTTAAGTTCTTCCTCAGTAAGCTTAGTTTAGTAGTAGACTAGTATGTTGTCTAGTGTTTTATGTTGTTGTATGTTGTTTGCATGTTGAATGTATAATTTTGTGTGTGTGTGTGCATGTGTGTGTGCGTGTTTGTGTGTGTGACATGTGATTTGGTTTAATTGTGTGTATATCTGTCATAAAATGTGTGAGGAAACATGAGGATTCAAAAATAGTTTTAAATCACATGTATTCATGTCAAGAAACTGTCAAGACAGAGGTCTTGAAATCTGCCCTGAATAGAACATACATATAATCCCGCCAGACAACAACACATGTTAGGCTGTTGAGTGGATGATATCCATACCATTCTCCAGATGTAGTGTAACTCTTGTTTTCACAGGTTGAAACTATGTAGCGTTGCATAGCCTGTCTTTAAGAAGCACATTTGCTAAGAACGTTTAGCTTCCAGGATTTAAGTAAATCATAAAACCCTCACGTAGGAACACTGTTCCGCAAATGTCAGCATTGTTATTGGCTAACAAGCAGTGACACTACAGTTAGTAGTGAAGATATTATGATACAGTGAGACAGGGATTGGCTGAGACACAGTGGCAGGGGTGTCGAGCTTGTTGTTTTGGAATCATGGGACGTACGGTTCAACAAAACAATCACAGGTGCCCCGGAGATCACTGGTCGGCCATGTTGTGGGGTTCGGCTCCAAAGGCAGGGGGTGCAGGTTAATTGATTTATTTGTGCTCATTCAAATCCATCAGGCTTCCCGCTCCCTCCCACCTGAATATAATTAGCTGCTTAACGTAGTAGTAGTTGTTACTTGTGTTCAAACTCCCAGAGGAAAGGTTCTGGGTTCGAACCCCCCCCCCCCCCCCCCCCCCCACTTGAGAAGGTACAGAACTGTTTACTATTTTGAAATTTTTGATAAATACTATTCACCAACATATAATTGGGGATCGAAACGCAGAACCTTTGGGCTGGGAGTCAAACACCCTAACCACACATACCCTAACTATATATTTGCTAAATAGGAGGTTCGCACTTGACTAATAAAAGATTGCACTGCAAGTGGTCAGAGAGTGTACTTTTGTTCCATATACTTTATATTCAAACTGTGTTTGATATAATGAAAAACATAGCTGGAAGGCAAAATGATGGTAAATAACAAATTAAGTCAATTACGATGGTTCATAGCTTCGATGACGATGATGAATAAATTCCAAACCTGTATTCATAATACATATCCTTAAATATATTCAAAGCTAACATATTAAAGCCCAAATAGGGTATTAATAAAACCACAGTTTACACTCTATTAGGAAGCACGATGGCTACCTTGAGTTGACATGCAACTTTTCCCAAAGTGCTCTCTCTGCCCTAGCCCACATTTTACAAAGTGTACCTAACGGACACATCCGTAGCGATTTGTTTATGTAGGTCAGTTGGACCTGCTAGGCGGAGAATTGTGCATCTGCTCAAGCTTTCATTGTCACATTTACAGCACAGTTGCTTCTAGTTATGGGTCTGTTCTGCCTTAACGGCCACTCTAATAACCCAACCCAATGTTTGTCCCTCCTTGTTAACCTAAAAGTGGGAAAACATAAAACATTAATGTTGACGTTGAATGTGAGAGTAAGAGGCAAGGAGTAGAGGACTATGGTTAATGTAGTTTAATTGGATTGGATACTCATGAAAACTCACAGTTGCCGTCCGAACATCTGCAGTTTGTCTGCCTTGGAACAATGTGTTTAAACTCAACTGAGAGGAAGAGGACTGTGCAAAATGTAGTTGCACTGGATTGGGTTTTCTGCAATTTAATTTGTTGCTGAAGCTGGAACGTCAGAATGGCATTGTTCCACCTACGGTATATACCACTTTAATAGCATTATTAATAGTTATATCATGAAGGCTATTACGACCTAAACGATGTCTAATTTTGTATGCCTAAATAGTGAATTAAGCGTGCAAAGAAGAGCCAGAAGTAGACCAGTCATTTACAAATTGATGAGAATGTGTTTGAATGGAATAGAGTGTATTTTCATCATAATCAACTACCAAATCAAATTAGTCTAAATTGTTTCAATGTCCTTTACCTCCACTGCTATGTTGGAAATTAATTAAATCAATTCAGGCCTTGCTGACTCCAAGAATTCCTATCAGGTAACTTGGCTAATTTGTAATCGCAATTAAGCAAATCCCTTACCAGCCGACAGAGGCCCTGCATGCTAATGCTTTCTTATCTCTCCTTTTTGCTAACGCTCCTTAGTATTCAAGGATGCAGACGCTCAAACGCCCCGACTCTCTCAAAGGCTAAGATGGATAGGTTTTCAACACAGAAGCACTCTCAAGGAAATAGAAATACTCAGAGAGGATACTGAGAGAGGTGAAGAAGAAAAAAATAAAAACCACCCCCGGACTACTGTTTGTTTTTTAAGCCTGTAATTCCACGCCACACGGGACTTCACTGGCCGTGCTCTTAAAGCACAGGTTGTCTGCAGGTGCACAGCTTTGCAGTGTGGTCCATTCCAGGTTCCATGAGAGACGTACTGCTGAACGTGCAAGCAGTCGATTTATTTTCTTTATCCTCTCCCTGCCTCTCTTGAAGCTCGGTTTATTCCCTGTTAGAAGAAGGACAACACAGTGTCTCGTCAGAATCGCCTTGGCAACAACATACGCTGGTACCGTTAAGTGGATGAAGGTAGCCGTACACGCAAACAGCTGCGATACCTGTCACTTTTCTCTAGTGTCAAGAGGAATTCGTTGTGTATCCCCCCACCACCGACAACGGTAAATGAGACAAACTGTTATTTAGCTACTTTTCTATGTTGTCATCCTGCTCCAAACTGCTTGCCGTCAGTTTGGGGTGTGTTCCATGTGAAAAGTGACAGTTATTCGCGTTGAAGAGATGAACGGGGATAATTGCTGTTTGCAAAAATACCAACTGTTTCTTCCGGCACCCCTGCCATCGGTGTCTCTTACGGTTTGCTTCAAGAGAAAGCTGCACTCTTGCCACCCTGGGGTTAAATAAGCCCTTAGTGACAAGAGACAATGGACCCATGGGTAGTGCATTCTTTAATCTGTAAAGAAAAGGCTGCTGCTGCTTTTTGTCGATAATAGTCAGTGTACGCATGCTGTTTTTGTGGGATGTAATGATTTGTGAATAACCAAGTCGGATGTCCCGGGCTGTGTTTTGGAAATGGCTTGTCGGGTAGTAAATAGAGGAGGAATCGTAAACAGGAGGGATTGCGTGTCGTAAATTGGCAGTAATCAGGGCAGTTATTCTTCCAGAACACTCTGGATTATGATGTTGTTGCTGGGTTTGTTTTTTGTTTGGTTTGTTTTATTGTATCTGTTGGACCTGATATAGCTCAACGATTATAGCACAGGCCCATCACTGTAGCTTTACTGTATGACTGAACCTGAATATAAATCAATAGGTTTTTGGTTAAACAAAACAAACCCATTTAAATGGATTATAGATTTAGTGACATAGTGATAAATCCCCATTCTAACTGCCCCCTTCGTCATCTAGTGGACAACAAGCTTGACCTCCCCTGTGTGTGTGTGTGTGTGTGTGTGTGTGTGTGTGTGTGTGTGTGTGTGTGTGTGTGTGTGTGTGCGTGTGCGTGTGTAAGGGGGAGAATTTCCAATACAACAGAATGAACAAAATGAACGCACCATTAACTTTAGTTTGGCTGGCCTCGTACACCCTAATTTCCCCTCCATGTCTCCAAATCGGTGTTCGGGAAGATTAGCTCTGACAAAGACAGATAAACATGCATACGTACGTACAGTTACGCACAGCTAGCGGAGAACAGCTGCCACACTGAATCCACCTGTGTGCACTTCCCGTTCTCGTTAGCCAAATTGAGTTTTTGACTTCAAATCCAAATGTTTCCTTGCTAAATGTTAGTCAAGTGTTAATTGACTTTATGTGGGTGACTCACAGAGTAGGGGGACTTTGACTATGTGGCTGTGTTTGTTTTTGTAAAATGCTTCCTCTTGCTTCTCACAATTCAAGTCTGCGAGGTTATTATTTGGCTGCGTTTTATTTTGATACTTTTGGCTTAGGTTAGGCCATCTTGCTTAAGGATGCCTACAGGTAGACTGTGGACAATGGGGTCAAAACCCACCACCTTTTGGCTGGGAGTCAAACACCCTAACCACAAGGAACAGTACATTGTACTTATGGTTGAAAAGTGCGACGCAAATAGTTGTTTTATTGTTGCATGATTATTTTCCTTATTATTTACATCCTGCACTGAAGCCTGTAACTATGCGACGTCAAGAGAATGACAATCGATTTTATTTTGTTTTTCTGTTGCTGTGGAACAGTGAGGAAAACAAGACAAGAAATAAATGAAAGGGATATTGATGTGAGCTATGGAGCTAGCATGGGCAGATAGCACTCTAACAAGCTGCAGTCTGTCTTCAGACACATAACACATCACTTCCTGAACTCCCGCAGAATGTCCTTCACTACTGCGACCGATATCAGAATCATATAGAACTACTACTACTTCTCTACTACTACTAATAATGAATGGTAAAACTGAACCCTGTAGTGATACTATTACTACCTCTATTCCTACCTCTACTACTACTAATAATAATATTAACAATTATAATAATATGTATAATAATAATACAGCTAAGACTACTACTACTACCTCTATTACTAATAATAATGAATGGTAAAACTGAACCATGTAGTGATACTACTTCTATTACTACTCCTACTACTACCGCAATAATAATAATATTAACAATTATAATATGTATAATAATAACAATACAGGAAAGACTATTACTACCACTACTACTTCTACTAATAATAATAATGAATGGTGCATCTGAACTATATAGTGATACTACTTCTATCACTACTACTGCCATTCATAATAACAGCAAAAGCTATTTGAATAGCACCTTTTCATGGTATAGTTTACAAAGGGCCCTGACAGTGATTGTATTTCACAGTGCTCACCCTGCCACCACTATGCATTCGCAGTGATATTAGATCTGCTTGTGTTTAAGCACCTGCCTAACCTCAATATGTGTGTGTGTGTGTGTGTGTGTGTGTGTGTGTGTGTGTGTGTGTGTGTGTGTGTGTGTGTGTGTGTGTGTGTGTGTGTGTGTGTGTGTGTACATAGGGCAGGATAGCCTAGGCATTACAGTTTCCCAGCTGAAAGGTTCTAGGTTTGAATCCCAATGTCAACAATCAACATGTAGGCATCCCTGAACAAGATGCCCCTAACCCCTACCTGCTCCTTAAAGACTTAATAATGACGGATGATAAGAGCGCATGCTACATAGAAAATGCAAAATATATGAAGTGCTATATATACTGTACAATCCTTGACAGTACCTCCTCTGTACAAAACCTTATGTTTGTACCTCTCTACCACAAGCCCAGTGTAGCAGTTGCGTTACTTTACGTTGGCTGCCATGCTTCACAACCTAGAAGATCTTCAGATCAGGAGCACTGTGGGTAATGTAGTCCAACCTGATTGGCTAAGCGAACACATATATACAAGTTGAAGACCTGCCCACCCCCCCCCCCCTCCCCCCCCTTTGGGGAATTGTGAGGAAGACGCTGACGGTGATGATGATGATGTTGATGATAATTAGTACTCTCCTGCGTGCGGCTAACTACTTCCTGCCAAGAGAGAGTTTTGGTTGAGGAGGGGTGGGGATGTAATCAATTTACTACAAACTACAAATACAAAAATTTTACCCTTTTAAGATTCTCCTGTGATGAATTATCACGTATTACCCCCCTTCCTGTGTTACTTTCCTAAGTGCCTTCGCCTTTTTTGCAAATATCATCCAAAGGCGCCAGTGCTGTGTAATTGGGATTCCGTTCAATGAGTTCCACTTAACAGATAGCAATGGTGCTTTTGGCCATGAAGAGGAGGGTTGGGTGTGGTGGTGAATGTTTGCTTCAAGGTTTGACTTGCTACACCTTTGTTACTTTCGTCACTATTTTGTAATGGAGCAGACGCTTTTATCCAGACTCAAATACATGTAGTTATGAAGCAGGTAGGAGTTAGTAGTCTTGATTATAGATACCTATACATTAGTCGGTGGAGATTGGGGATCGAACCCAGAACCTTTAGCTGATAGTCGAACAACCTAGCCACTAGACCATCCTGCCCCATTAGTACAGTAATATTGGTTTTTACCTTTCTTAAAGGGTAAGTAACAGGGGAACTTCTGCCTACGAGTTTCAAAAGTCGTGACTTTAAGGGTTGAGAAAAACTGATACATTGGTTTCCACGATAGCAAGTGCGAAGGGCGTTGTCAAACATTGTCAAAACCCACAACATATTTCCCATGTTCATCTACCCGATTACATTTGAGCAAAAAATGACAATAAAAGTTCACCAAGACTTCGGGATACCCAAACGGAACCCTATTTACCCTTTAAGAGATGTCTTTTCAAGGCTTGTTGTCTTTGGACATTGGGGTTCAAACCCAGTGGCTTTCGGTTGAGGGTCGACCACTGTAATCACTAAGCTATTTCTGCCCAACTATAGTAATCGTTAAGTCATATCATGTCATGCTCTTTTGGTAGGCGCTTTTTTTCACTTTGGAGCCATTGGGGATCGAACCCAGTACCCTAACCATCCTGCTCTCTCTCTCTTGGTCCTTCCAGACAACCCCAGCCTCCTGAGTCAGGTTGCCGTGACGACGCAGGTCCTGGATGTCAATGACAATGCTCCGGAGGTGGCCACAGACGAGGAGGTCATCGTGTGTGAGAGCTCGAGGCCTGGACAGGTGAGTGGCGAAAAGCAGAACATATACAACAACTGTAAAAAGTCCTCAGACATTTTGTCTGTTCCTCTCTCTCTCTCTCTCTCTCTCTCTCTCTCTCTCTCTCTCTCTCTCTCTCTCTCTCTCTCTCTCTCTCTCTCTCTCTCTCGCTGTCTCTCTCTCGCTGTCTCTCTCTCTCGCTGTCTCTCTCTCTCTCTCACTCTTTTGCTCTCTCTCGCTCTTTTAATCTCTATCTCAATGTGAGATTCTCTAAATTGGTTTATTTCTCGTTTTCTCTTTGTCTATTTCTCTATTCATGTCTCTCTTGTTCTCTCTCCTTCTCACCTTCTTCTGTTTTCCTTGTTATTTTCTCTCACTCTCACTGCCTCATCCTCTTGCTGTCTGTCACTCTCTCTCTCTCTCTCTACCTCCCTCAACCCCCCCCCCCCCCCACCCCCAATCTTCACGCCCACCGCCATCTTCACGCCCACTTCCCACCACCCCCAATTCACTCGGATCCACCCTCATTACCCATGCACCGCCGGATACCCATACAAATGTGTTCTACCACTCTACATGCAAACACACACACATACACACACACCTCTCTCACAACATATACCTCCATTCTCTCACCCACTCACTTACTCACTCACACTCTCACTCACACACACACACACACTTACAGACTTACACACAGACCTCAGAGGGTAGGCTGAGAGCCATGCATTATCACCATTGGTCTCTCTCCCTGAGCTGTCCTGGCTACATGCATAATGCACACCACTGTTGTCTCCTGTAGCCGCTCAGCTCCCTGAACAAGCCCTTGCACTAAGCGAACGAGCATTGGAGGCAACAGAGAGACGGGGGGGGTGAGAGAGAGAGAGAGAGAGCTAGAAGCAGATACAAACAGAGAGACAACATAGGGACAGAACCAGAGAGAGACACAGGGAGAGGGCTGGCAGCAGAAAAAGAGAGGGAGAGGGACATAGGGACAGGACCAGAGAGAGACACACATCGAGATGACTAAAAGTAAGAGACAGACAGAGAGACAAAGGGGACGGAACCAGAGCGAGAGACATAGAGACAGAGAGGGAGAGAGAGAATGAGGGAGAGAGAGGCAGCTAATCACACTCGTCTCTGATTTGAAAAAACAAGGATCTCGGCATCAAAGCGTGACAGCCTCTGAATCGAAGAGCGTTTCCTTTTTTTTCTTTTCCTTTCTGTCGGTGGTTGGTGGCTTGTGATTGGTTGGAATCAAGAGGTGTTAGGGATGTTTGTGGCTAATCAGTGACATGAACAAGGCTGTAACGAGGGAGGAGAGAAAGGAGGAGAAACAGGGAAAGTCTCAGTAAGGATGGGAAAGAAACATGGAAGAATGGTTTGACTAATAGTATAGTTAATACGTTTCTGTATTTGTTTGTAGAGTATTTATATGCCATTTTATCCAAAGCATCATGCATCATATGTACATACTCCTGAATTTCCCTTCTGGGATCAGGAAAGTACTATCTTATCTTATCTTATCATGGGGTGGTCCCTGTGTGATTCGAACCTCAGTTGAACTGGGATAAACCCCCAGAGATTATGTAAAGATAACTACGGTGCACGGTGTGCATCTTTATTTCAATCCCCTCGATTCTAACAAAATACATCCCGGCTGTCATCCTCTCTGCCGTGGCTGGATACGTTGTTTGACGTTTCCACGGTGACGTCACTCGTGGAAACCGGGACAAACGGCGCCATGCCACCATATCCCTGACAGACGGACGGACATACCATCCGACACACGGGAAAGCCCCATGGATCTCACCCATGCGGGATGCCTCTTTCTAATGAAACATTTAACCCCTGTATCTATTAATAATATAGAAAGCACAGGGAGAGCACACACACACACACACTAGGAGATGCTCACTTCATGGTCGATATTACATTCGTCATGGGAAATCTGTATTTATTTATTTGTCATTTATTCATTCCAATGCCTCTGTGACAGAAATGTATTATATTTGTCTTTCTTTCATACCCATATTCAATTATCCAATGTCCAGGAATATGTGGTTATATATAATGATGTAAGACAATATTCTTGTCCTTCCATTTATGTAATCTATATTATATATATATATATATATATATATATATATATGCTCGGTGATACTTTGATTGACAGCATCTCGGTAGGGTGGGGGTGGGGGTGGGGGGGGATAACACCACCCGGGCCACTCTTCATTGTTTTTCCCTGCTAGCTGTTTTTATAGCTATCATTAACAGCCAAACAGGAATCCTTTGAAAAAGCCGCTGAGGTCATATGCCAGCAATGTGTCCAAGGGTATGCGCGAGACATTCAATTGCTCCGGGAAAAAAACTCAGTGTCACTGGCTCAGCTCCTCTTGTTTACGGGCCAGAGATATGTTGTCACATACGGTTGTCATGGCGCCCTGTTAGGCGATGGGCTGAAAATGTAATGATGCCGAGAGTAAACGGGGGGAAGAGAAAAGAGTGCTTCCTCTCTCAGTGTTACGATATCGCTGTCCCTGGAGAGACGCCTGGGTATTCTGGGCTCAGCACATACTTCATACTACACACACACACTCCACATAGCCACACACATCACACACACACATACACACATACACACACACACACACATATACACACACACACAGCTAAACACACACACACATATACACACACACATCACACACACACACGCACACACACACACGTACACATACACACACACACACAGTGGGTCTGTGGTGCCGCAGTGTGGGCTGTGGTTGGCAGGTGCCCCATTCTGGAGGATCTGTGATGGAGTTTTCCCGCCATGAAACTCCTCCTCCTCCTCTAGCATACACACACACACACGATAACGAGATCACATTTGTTCACACACTTGTTCACTCCATTACAGTATGTGAGTTAGTCACTCACACACTTACTTATGCACTTACTCACTTATCAACTTACTCATTCACTCACTCGCTTATTCATGAACATGCTCAATGACTTACTCACCCCCTCACTCACTCATTTGCATTTGGGCCACGCAAGCACTCACCGTTTCACTTGCTCACTCACTCGTGCACTTACTCGCCCGCTTACTCTCGCGTATTCACTCACTCAATCATTCACGTTCCCTGCTCACTCACTCACTCACTCGCTCGCTCGCTCACATTCCCACCCACTCTGTCAATCAGTCACTTAACCGATCGAACAATCACTACCTCACTCTATCACTCACTCACTCAGACATACTACGTGTGTGCTGGCTGACTCTATGTAGCAACCACCAACACCGCCCCACACAATATCATCTGCAGATCAAAAGTGGACAGAGGCGTCTCTGTGGTAATGTGTCCCCTCTTATCAGACCTCCAACACCCCAGTCACTCTCTCTCTCTATCTCTCTCTCTCTTCCCACTCGCTCTTCCCAGATTCCCCAAACCCCAGTCTATCTCTCTCCCTCTCTCTCCTCTCTCTCTCCCTCTCCCTCTTCCCAGACACCATATGCCAGTCTCTTTTCCTCTCTCTCTCTCTCTCTCTCTCTCTCTCTCTCTCTCTCTCTCTCTCTCTCTCTCTCTCTCTCTCTCTCTCTCTCTCTCTCTCTCTCTCTCTCTCTCTCTCTCTCTCCCTCCCGCCAATAAATGCTTACAAGCTGACGGTGGTGGAAGGGGCTGCCCCTGTCACTGTTCGATGCCAACACTGCCTTGCAAACGCCAAACACTCGCCAAGCCTATTGCAGTCCAAATCCTGCAGGAAAGAGAGAGAGGGAGAGAGAGAGAGAGAGAGAGAGAGAGGGAGGTAGCGATGAGGAAGAGAGAGGGGGGAGAGATGCGAGCGAGAAGTAGAGAGGAGAGAGCGAGGGAGATTGGGAGACACAGAGGGAGAGTTCAGAGTAACAGGGCGAGCTGTTTACAGGTCAAAGTTTTATTTATTTTTTTGACAATTTTGTGGACTAATTATGTCCCAACAAACCATATCGTATATGTTTGGAAAACCAGGCACCTGCTCGGCCTAGCGCGCAATTAAGGCTGGCGAGCCCGCTCCGATGTGCGCTCTGCTAAGTGAATGTCGCAGATGGTGCGCATGTGTTGTTGTCTGTTTGCTTAACTCTCCCCCCCGTCCCCCCGTCCCCCTCTCCCTCCCCGCCAAAAACCCAACAGGTGATCCAGACCATCACGGCGGTGGACAAGGACGACTTTGCCAACGGACAGCGCTTCTCCTTCGCCCTGCCCAGCCAGCTACCGGCCAATCCCAACTTCACCCTCAAGGACAACGAAGGTAGTTAGGAAGCGGTCGATATTTGTTTGTTTGGCATTTCTGCTAATGGGGGGGATTTAGCTTCTTGTTTTGCTCAGTTTGTTATTCTGCAAGCTTCCCCTTAGGGGTGCTATTGCCCTCCATCGTCCTTTGGTTGAATGAGTATATTAACTCGCTTTTATCAGAAAGCGGCTGAGCGGTGAATTATTCTTAAGATACATGTCATTCAGGAGCAGGTAGGGTGTTAGGGCGTCCAGCTCAAGGGTGCCTAGTAGATGGGTAGATTGCAGACATTGGGGTTCAAACCCAGACCCTTTTACCTGGGAGTCGAACACCCTAACCACTAGAACAATGATTCCCATCTGCCCAAAATATCCATGTCCCAGCGAAGTGGTTAAGAATAATTTTCCCGCGGCTTTGAATCGTTAGGCGTATATCATCTGTTCGTATATATAAGGGTCATATTCGATTTTTTTTTTTTTTTACAAAAGTCATACCCAAATACCAGATGCTCTGTCGATTCCCTGCTCCCTTAGGGACCAGTTGTGATGGTGGTAGTGGTTGACTATGGCGTTTGTGTTTTGTTGAATGTTGACAGTTGGAAACAAGCTTACTACTGGGGTTTTGATTTAAAAGGGCGAGTCAAACTCAGCAGTCACAGCAGTGTGTTTCCCATGGTGTGGTCAAACGGATTGCTCTCCCTGGCGCTCTCACTCTCTCTCTCTCTCTCTCTCTCTCTCTCTCTCCCACCCTCTCACTCTCTCATGCTCTCTCTCCTATCTCTCCTCTCTCTGTCTCACTGTCTCCCTCTCTCTCATTTTCTCTCCCGCTATCTCTCTCTCTATCTCTCTCCTTCTCCCTTTATCAGCCTCCATGCATCGAAATAGGTGCCCACGATGTTACTATAGCAACAACAATCCTCCCTCCCCTTTCCTCCCCTCCATCTCAGGTGGAAATCCCCACCCCTTACACACACGCTAATGTCGGTCTTTGTCTGCAATCACACCTTTCTAAGCTCTCCAGCATGCAGCTAAATGTGTGTGCGATCCAAAGAGAGCAGCACACTCTAACACAGCCGGGACTCCTGGCGATAAAACCACACACTTTAGATAAATCACAACAAGATTTATTCTCTTTGTTTTCCTCCTTAATCCCAGCGATAATACGAGATACTAGAAGACTCTAAGCTTCATGTCCGGTGGCCAAAGCATCTTTCATCTGTGTACTCCTTTGCGTCAAATGGTGCAGAGTGCAACGCTTTCTGCATTCATCAGAGTGGAACTGGAGGGCTCCTTTTTCATCACCAGCTGTGATGTGGACCTGCCTTTAAAAGACCTTTCAAAATCGAGCCTATAGTGACATCACACATGGAATTGTCCAACCCAGATGTGTGATGGATAGATCAGCCTAACCAGGGGACTGTACCGGCTGGATGGTTAATCTAGCTGACATACATCTGAGTGAACAACGGGGCCCTTGAACAACACCTTCACCTCCACTTTTAGTTCATCGGAGCAAAGGGAGCATTTTGACAGGTGGTGTAGGGGTAAACGGATTGAAAGTTGAACCGGGTTGTGTTTACACAAGGAGATTAGGCTTTGTAACGGTTTGTTGTCTTGGTTTTGCTTCACCCATGCACTTAGTCTGGGAGAGGGGCTAATTAGCAGACCCAGATGGCTGAGTCAAAACACTTATGTGAACTTTCACACTTCAACGATAAGCTTTCTCTTGCCCCTTGAACACAGTATAGCATTTCAATGCCCAAATTGCCCAACAACGTCTTTGTTGTCGAGAGGCCAGTTAGGCCCGCACTGTGATTTGTCTTTGAAATATCGGGCGTGCTGACAGACCAAAATGGCATATACTTCTGACTATACTACAATGTCGTGTATTAGCAGAAGCTTTTATCGAGAAAAAACTACTTCTTTGAAAACAAATTCCTAACCGGGAGAGCAGCCTGGACCTGCTGTGTTCCACGCAGTCTGGGGAGCATTCGTGGAGAAAGTATGCTGACTATCTTTGTTGCTCTTGTGTTCAGAATAGGGCTAGTATTGACCGCTATATCATAGCACCCCCAGAGCTCTTACATTCAAGCTACCTTACTTGACTGCAATTCTCAAATGTAGTTTTCTGGAAGTTTGAAGCTTGTTGCTTGTTCAGTTATGTGTTACATAGGCCGCCTGATCTGAACTACATCAAGTGCCTGGCATGCAGGCATGGTGTCATGTTTATGGATACACACAAACGCATACGCATATAATAAGATATTATATGCGTATGGGCCTTGGGTCTAGCTGGGTGCCCGCTAGTGTTAAGAAATAAGATGGAAAAAAGATGGCCGCTGGGTGAATAAGGGCCCCATGTCAGCTAAAGACACAAGGGGACTTAACCATAGTGCTTTTAGGTACTAGTTTTAATCTAGAGCTTTTTAAAACAGTTTATTAACAGATTTACTCCAAAAATATCATATTTTCTCTGACATTCCCTCACGTCACAAACAATCCAAAAATGTGGGATATTTTTCCTATTACAGAACAGTAAAGGATTTTCCATTTAATTAGAATTGTGGATTTCTTCTTCAACATCAAGAGGGAGTATTCAGGTACAATCAATCTGGTGTTGTAGTTCTGGTTTTCAGCGTGTTTTGTTAGTTATTCTTTTACATTTTGGCAGACGAGTATTTTTCCGGAAGGGCTTTGGAGCGGGGAATGGATTGGTAAATTGGGGGAATCGTGGAGAGACTAATGCCTCCTTTCATTTTTGGTTTCTCTTCCTTCCCACCCCCTGGTGGGGCCCTTGCCACAGGCTGTTGTTTTGTGTGACACACGCTCCTGTCGCATAATCCCATGTGGGACGGACCAATTACGTGACATGACATGGAAATAAAATAATAATAATCAAACCTCTCTCGGCTCCCCAGGGGGCGCAAACAATGGGAGTGGGGGTTTTAAAATTCAGTAGATCCACTGCCACAGCCGCGTTCAGACTGAAAGTAAAAGATTAAAAGTGTATGTGTATGTGTGCGCGTGTGTGCGTGTGTGTGCTCTTGATAAGTACAACCTAAAATAAAAGAATAAAATAATAAAAAATTAAATAAAAAATTAAATAATATGTGCTTACTTTGGATGTACTCTCATTTTAGGATGAGGTAACTTTGGTCAGAATGAAGGATAAGAAAGCTCTATTTTTAATAGTGTAGTACATATTTTGCCTTTACGCAGAGGACAAGGAATTTCACTGTATTTCACTGTTCAGAATGACCCTGTGTTATACTGTGCATATGACAAATAAAACACTCCGACATTGACTTTGACAGTGGGTTGAAAGGATCCCGGAATGACCCAAAGCATGGGGCCGCATGTCGGAATCGAACCTGGGTCCCTTACGAGCTGTATTGCCCTGCGCGGATTGCACACTTGCAAGTGTAGCGACCAAGTCACCGCCCAAGATAACTCTTTCTAAACATGGGGCAGGGGACACTCGCCCGGGTCTCGCCTCATCCAAAATTCATACCCACCACAAACTCGGCCATCGTCTCTCTCTCTCTCTCTCTCTCTCTCTCTCTCTCTCTCTCTCTCTCTCTCTCTCTCTCTCTCTCTCTCTCTCTCTCTCTCTCTCTCTCTCTCTCTCTCTCTCTCTCCCCAGCACTTTCACGCTCGATTAAAAGATATCAAACTCTTACTGTGACACACTTTTAACCCACGGTCCGCATTGTTAAAGATTCCACTGCTTTCAATCGGAGCCGCCGCAGAACCATCGGCCAACAAGTTCAACGATTCCAACCCTTCCCGTCCCTGCGTTCCAGAAGAAATTCCCTGTCATGTGCCTTTTCCCAAGTTTCCCTCACAAGATATCTGCTGTGTTTACACCAGACGGGTTAGAGAGCGAGAGTGGGACAGCGCGCAATACTGCAGACTTGTGTCTCGTGATAATTGAAACTAAGCTCTCCTCCTCTCAACGAGGCTTCTTCCTTTCATTGCCCCGTTTTCTTTTTTTGCTGCGACAGACTGACGGTTAGCAGCGAGTTTGTGCCAGGGCTTAATACCCTCGTCTCTCTTGGAAATCCAACACACACACACACACACACACACACACACACACACACACACACACACACACACACACACACACACACACACACACAGAGGCCTCTAACTCTCTGCTGACCTCCTTTCTGCCTCGGTTACATTTTGGTGATAATGACTGAAGTATCAGGCATTGCATGTGTTGCCTTTGGTCTTTTGGTTTGTGTCTGACTGAACAAAAAAAGGGATTTTTTTAGTTTTTCTGTTAATCCTCACAGACAAGGTGATACAATGGTTTCACTTTTGTTTTTAACACACGTCTTGCTGTCACCATGTTACAATGTGTTAGTTATAAAAATGCGATAATTTGACTTAAACCACGTTGATATTTGCACCTTGTTGGGGTTTATTTTGGTCTGCTTTGCAACCCCCCCCAATTCCCTGAAAAGCTTTTATGTAGGCCCGGTGTAAAACTGTGATTTCCTGAATACTTTTGTCTTATTTGAATTCCTTTGATTTCCTGAAAGCTTTTAATTCATTTAAAATCCCGGTACTGATATCGCCGCTAAGAGAATTACTAAGAGAAGCAGGCGCCAGATATGCTTCACGATATTAAATCAAGATATATATATATGTTTATTATTTTTACATGTACAAAGGGCCACTTGTCTTCCCATTAAAGGCCTTCTACCATCGCTGGCTTGGCAGCAGCCATTGCTTGGTGCAGAGCTCATGGTTCACGGTGTTATCAATAGTATTTTAGGCTTTGACTCAAAGCGACTTGCAGTGATTTTTTCGATGCATGTCATTAAGAAATAGGTCGAGGTTAGGGCTCAGCTAAGGTCAGTTATGTGCAGGACCACTTTTTATAAGAGGGAGTTTGCTCTGTCCTCTTATTGCGGGGCACCATTTGACGATCCGTTTTACGCATTTAGCCGTCGCCTTTATCTGAAGGGACTCAAACCTCATTTTAAAGACAGGTCATTAATGAGCAGGTAGGGGTATGGGCATTTTGCTCAGGGAAGCCTACAAGAAAGACTGAGGACATTGGGTTCCAACCCATAATGTTTTGGGTATTAGACTATCCTATCCTATAAACTTCGCATGTGGCAGATGACTTCAGGGTGCTGCTTGGGTGAAATCAGGTACATTTCTTCCGATGCACATCAGAAGCCATCTGAGATGACACTTGAAATGGCAAAGAAAACAAAAACAAACGGAGATGTTTCTGTTCCACTACGGTGGGAAAAGAAGGTCTTTGTGGCGTGCTCTCATCGTGTTAAAAGTGCTTTTTGACTCGATTTGACTCGACTTCGTTCCGTGTCTGTCACAAACCGCCTGGAAGTAGAGCGCCGCGCTTTGATCTCGCTGTCTGACACATTGTGGCGACGTTTGCGTCTGAATAGGTCATTATCAAATAGTTGGCGTGGGGGGGGAGGGGGGGGGGGGCGGTAGGGATCGGCTATTGGCTATGATCTGAATAAACCTGACGTGCTTACATTCATCCTCCTCTTGTGGCATTATGGGACGTATATAATAACGGACCTTTTCAATGTTAGTTAATGTCAGTTAATCAGCCATGTTGGATTTGAAGCCGTCGAGTCGTCGCTGTGCGGGAAGTGTAATTAGAGTCCCCTCCTGTCATACTTCATACTCCGAATTATGGAGCTGTGCGTCGGAACCTCATGTTCATTATCCTAAGGGCTTAGCAGTGGTAGGAACAACATGCTGAAACAGCAGGATTGTGCAAAGAAGTCAGGGTGTTCTTGGTTGTTTTTACTCGCTAGGACACTTCTGAGGGTGAATACTTTGTTTGTCTGTGTCACAGATCAGACTTATATGTGTGTGTGTGGGCTTGAGTCTGTCTGTGTACTGGGCCTCTCTGTGTCAATGGTTTGTGTGTTTGTCTGTCTTTCTTTCTATGTATTTGTCTGTCTGTCAGCCTGTCTGTCTGGCTCATGGGTCGTCTGTCTGCGTCACAGATCCGTCTCTGAATCTGTCTGCCCATCAGTCTGTCCGTTTGTCAGTCTATCCATAGCTGAGTCCTCAGTGGGAGGTAAAGTTAATTTATTTCTTGCACATGAAGAGTGCTTCACAGAATCTTTTTTCTTTTAACTTTAACATCCTTTGACATCAAAATTCACTGTGAATTATATGCAAAACCCAAATCATATGAGTCATGAATCATATGTGAAATATACAGAGTGAGTGTCAAGTCGATTCTCTGCTAGCCTGCGCATGCTAATAAACGCCGTCTCATCAATGTTAGCCCTTGGCTAGGGTCTTAACAGCTAAATCTCATCTTCTTCCACACCAAAAAAATAAATAGAAAATCTGCCAAAATGTCCCTATGTATGATCGCCGAGTCAATGATCGGGGCACATATTACGGCGTTACCACTTTATTCATGTTTAGCTAACTGCCAAGAGAAAGAAAAAGTGTGTGCCCAGGAGGTCATTCATAGAAGTCTGGCCTGACTAAACTGTCAGACGCCTGATCTCCCCGCAGAAGCTTAAGTGGATTCCAACTGACGGCAGCCATTGTGTGTTCTCCTTCAGGCCCTGAGCAGCATTGTTCGATGTCAAACAATCAATGTCACGTACGTAAAAATAACTGTGTTCCTTGGACTCCCCCCCCCACCCCCCTCACAACACAGTCGGGCACAACAGTGACAGAAGTATAATTATATAATGTATATGTCTATTTCTGTGAATATATGTTTGTTAATGGATATGGATGTGTTTTTGTGAGCCTGGGCCGTTAACGCTTTTATTTTGTAATCAATGTAATACACAAACAAAATCAATAGCAGGAATTATCTTTTTCTAACAGAAACGCAAGTCGAACAGAAATGATGAATAGCATGGATAAAAAAAGACATCAGAATTAAGACAAAATAAAGTGAATACATGTTAAATATTTTTTCATCTTCACACACAATGCAAAAGTACAAATTGTCCTCAAGAGGTTTATTTACTTAACAGAGAGAAAGCCCAGCTGACTGCAACACATGCAGGTGGAACCTTGAATATTGACACAAGCAGGATCTGTGAAAATTGGAATGTAAGTACAATCCGTTGTGTCATAGCCGCCTGCATTTTGAAAGCGTTTAGTCATGCAGCAATATGCCATACCGATGACAAGCTCTGTCACAAACATGCTGGTATTCTAAAAAGGAAGACGGAAATAGTGCTAAAACGCATATTAATAGGTTGCTATCAGAGCAATTATTTCCCAGATTCATTCAGGGCAAGAGAGGGAGAGAGAGTGAGAGAGTGTGATAGAGAGATAAAGAGAGAGATGAAGATTGATAGAGCCAAAAGAAGACAAGAAAAAGAGAGAGAGAGGGAGAGAGTGTGAGAGAGAGAGAGAGATAGAGACAGATAGAGAGAGAGAGTGTGAGAGGGAGAGAGAGCTGTATTCCATTTTTGTAAATGTGATGTCAAGAACGTTTCATCAAGCACAGTAAAAGCTTTCTTTATTTAAATACTTGCAGATGAAGGCAAGGGGGTTGGGAGGGAGGGGGAATCAGAAGTAAAATAATCTAGAAGATATTAGTTATACGTGATACTTAGCGCACTTATACTTTAGGAAAAGTATGAAAATTAGGCCAATGAGATGTTTAATCTGCTGTTCAACCAACCTGGTAGATTTAACCTTGGGTGTGTGAGTGCGCGAGAGAGAGAGAGAGAGAGAGAGAGAGAGAGAGAGAGAGAGAGAGAGAGAGAGAGAGAGAGAGAGAGAGAGAGAGAGAGAGAGAGAGAGAGAGAGAGAGAGAGAGAGAGAGAGAGAGAGAGAGAGAGAGAGAGAGAGAGAGAGAGAGAGAGAGAGAGAGTATGTATACGTGCGTTAACAAACGCGGTAACCGAGAGTAGTGAGGTGTACTCTAGTGTGGTATATAAGTGTACGTAACAATGTAAAGCCCTAAGTTGCTTTTAACACAGCGATACACCGTGCAGCCTTTTAAACCCACTTAAACACTTTCGCAAACATTCATATCGTGCTGTCCCCGGTGAATTGAGATTCAACATATGTGGGACCTCATTAACTGTAGCTGTCACATGAGTCACTAGAAACTGTCACAGTGCCACTTTGAAAATGGGGAGGACATTTTGTTTAAGCATCGTTTGTTTTCTTCATTGTCACCTTCAGTTTCTGTCACACTTGTCACATCATGGGCACAAAGGTACAACAGAACATTTTGAAACAGTAGTTTTACTCATCTTGAGACACACACCTACACACACACACATACATACCCACGTTAACAATTTGAAGCAGGTAACTTTGGAAGCACAACGGACCACCAAGGTAAAATTGAAAGGAGGTATGTTGAAATGATTACACATTATTAATGCTGCTTCTTGTCTGCGGGCTGAAGATGTCCGCCCGCTAGCGAGAGTATAAAAAGTGTATAAAAAGAGTGAATGTATGGTTGGCTGAGCGCTAGTGTTGTGGGATTAGCATGACTATAAGCAACCCACTGGTTGTTCAGGTGTTCGGAACAGAAAGTAGAACGATTCAGACTGAATACCAAAGTACTCCCTGACCCACACTGTCTCTCTCTCTGTCTCTCTGTCTCTCTGTCTCTCTGTCTCTCTCTCTCTCTCTCTCTCTCTCTCTCTCTCTCTCTCTCTCTCTCTCTCTCTCTCTCTCTCTCTCTCTCTCTCTCTCTCTCTCTCTCTCTCCTTGCGTTCCCTCTCTGTATCACTCATGATCCTCTCTCGATCTCCATCCTCTCTCTTTATTACTC
Source organism: Lota lota (assembly GCA_026745465.1). NCBI lineage: Eukaryota > Metazoa > Chordata > Actinopteri > Gadiformes > Lotidae > Lota > Lota lota. The sequence goes on from JACYXH010000739.1 coordinate 188,859, forward strand.
CCTTCCTCTTTCTCTGACTCTCACACATGCACACGTGTGCACACACACATACACAGTTACCAGTGCACATGCAATTTCCCTTTGCTTTCATTATCTCACTGTCAAATACTGGTACAGAATCACACACACACACACACACACACACACAAACCGTGATCCGCCCACATCACTCTCTCCATCCTTCTCTCATTCGCACACACACACATCTCTGCCTCCCCGATTTCCTTTCCTTCCATCCCCTTTTCTCTCTCTCTCTCACACTCTCACTCTCTGTCATCTCTCTCTCTCCCTCTCTCATGTCTTTTTCTCCCTCTCATATCTTTCTGTCTCTTCCTTGTGATTTGCATCCCTCGCTCCCTCTCTCACCCCCTCCCCCCATCCACCCCCCTAACCCCACCCACCCCCCTACCCCCTGACCCCCTCTGCCCACCACTTCCGCCCCATCCCTGCCCAGTGGCTGGTAGCGGTGGCTAAATAAAGGCTGAAGCGTCCTGTTGTTATACCGGCTGTCCATCATTTTAATTATTCATAGACAGGAGAGATTGGAGTGGGAGGAGAAGTCTCGGAGCAGCATATGGGGGTGTTTTCACACTGTTGGATGGGAAAGGGCATGTTTATGATGCCATACTCTATACCGCCAGCCGACTCTAGCTGGATCTCCGGTGCTAAGGAAACTACTGGTGTACACTCTGAAGTTGGACGTTTGATCGAAGAGGTACCGATCGGAGTTCCGATCACAATGGTTTGGGCGTTGTGTCTTAGTTTCCTCCTAACTTTTCATTCAAAAGGGAGGACATTTCGGGACTGGGATCCATAGAGTAGCTTATCTTACTAGCTGTCCCATAGCTTCCTCCTAGCCTCTCCCCTTGTTTTAGAAGAGAGCAAGGCATTAACAATTCCAGAGTTAGGGAATCTAACCCTTAACCATATCCCCAGTGGGGAATCTCACCCACACATATGATGCATTAACTCTCTCAAACACCAAATGGCTTTTTATCGAATCATCTCTTACAAGCATTTCCTCTTCTCCTTGTCCCCTCGCCAGACAGCACAGCTAGCATCGTGGCGCGTCGCCGACGCTTCAGCCACCTGACCCAGGAGCTGTACCGCCTGGCCGTGGTGGTGTGGGACGGCGGGGAGCCCACCCTCAGCGGCACCAGCACCCTCACCCTGCGCGTGTGCCCGTGCCGCGGCCACGGGCGCGCCCGCACCTGCCAGGGCGAGGCCTTCTTGACGGCGGCCGGCCTCAGCACCGGCGCCCTGGTCGCCATCCTGCTGTGCGTCGCCATACTGCTGGGTAGGTGGAGCGGAGGGTGTGCGTGTGTGTGTGTTTCTGTGTTTGTGTGTGAGACACCATTTTGTATTGGGTGTTTAGTCATTTTAGCAGATGTTTTGTTAAGATAATTTCTTTATGTCATTAAGGAGCAGGTGGCTGGTAAGGGCATGTTGCTCAAGGGCGCCTAAAGGTTACGCTGCAGACATTGGGGTTGGAACCCACAATTTTGTGAGGGTGAGAAAACAAGGGAGGGATGGAGGTAAACATACAAGCGACGGGATAAGAGCAGAAGACAGAGGGGTAACGGCTATGTATTCTTCAATAGGTTTGAACTAGAGACAGGAGGATGAGAATAAGGTGGGTGGAGGAGGGGTTAGGGCTAGCTAACAGAAAACAAGAGTTAAAGTAGGAAAATGGCTCCCAGCGTGACGTAAGCAGCATTTGCAGTGTTAGCAACGTTAGCGGCGTTCACGGCGTTAGCAGTGTAAGAGCAGAAACAAGAGGATAAGGGTACTTGTGGGGATTGGGGGTAAAAAAAAAAGGACAAACCGAGTGTCCTGGGCTGCAGAGGCTGATGGGAGGCGGGCCAGCCAGCTGCCCAGAGCTTCAGAATAAGCAGAGCAGTCTCCAAGAACAGAACATTCTTCTGAGAGAGTGCTTTTAACTTTGGAGCCCGATCTAAGCCATTAGAAAACACAATCTTATTATGATAAGAGAAATCCCCCCTCGTTGATAAAAGGGTGATTGGTTAGACAAGCTGATCCAAAACGAATGGGCCAAAAATGTCTGGCCAGTAAATGTTTCATGCTTTTTACTTTGAATAGCAGCTTTTTATCTCTGTCTTATAATCACTTAAAGGAGGCTTGGGGATGAAGTTGTTGCTATGATCATCATCTCACCCTTCTCTTCTTCCTCCTCCATTTCCGCTTCCTCCTCCTCCTCCTCCTCTGCTTCCTCTTTCTCCCCCACCTTCTCCTCCTCTGCCTTTTTTCCTCATCTTCCTCCTCCTCCCATCCTCCTTATCTTCCTTCGTCTCCTCTCCTCCTCTTTTCTGTCTTCTCCTTCTCCTCCTCCTCCCCATCCCCAGTCATTGCTTTGCATTCTGGCCATAATTTACTCAGACACAAACACTCGCACACAGTTTGTAGTCGAAGATCAAATGCAACTCATTAAAGTTTGGCCAAAGTAAACAATCTCTTGTCGGCCCTAAATTGGGGCATGAGATGTTTTTGTATGTGTGTGTGATCATAAGTTTGAGTGTGCGTTTGCATCTTATGTGTGAGTGTGCGATTATGACTTTGTGTGTGCCTGTGTGTGTGTTTGTGTGTGCGAAAGTATCATTGTATGCTTTTGTGTGTCCTCATCTTATGTGTGAACGTGTGATTCTGGGTCAGAGTGTGTCATTTGTGTGTGTGTGTGTGTGTGTGTGAGTGTGTTATTGTCTGTTTGAGAGCACTGTTTACGCTGCATATTTGTTTGTGACATGCAAACAAATATAGCGACCAAACAATATGGTGACACAAGCAGATAACACAGCCCCCCCCCCCATAATCATCTTCATCCACACACACACACACACACACACACACACACACACACACACACACACACACACACACACAGAAACATAGATGAGACACACTCAAACGCAAAGTCACATAGCTCACACGATGATGTAGACACACACAATTACATGTTCGCACACATACACACACAATCACAATGTTCAAACACACGCACATTCTACACTCCTGTTTCCCGTTGATTGGCTTTGGACGTCAGTGCGTGGAACACGTGCTTATTCATACGATCTGGCATTGTCTCTCTCCAGAGAGAGAGAGTGAGAGAGGGGGAGAGAGAGATGGAGGGAGAGAGAGAGAGAGAGAGGGAGTATGAACAATGGTGATAGTCAGTGAGAGAGATAGAATGGGTGGGGGGGAAGTAGACAGATGCTGAGAGAAAAGATTGTGAGGATAATTGAACAAAAAGAGCTAGAGAATGTACAAGTGAGACAGTCCTTTTAAAAAAAAAAAAAAAAAAAAGGAAGGAATAAAAGACGGCAAGAAAGGAGGAACAAAAGACAGCAAGAGGGAAACACAAAAAAAGTAGAGAGAGAGAGAGAGAGAGAGAGAGAGAGAGAGAGAGAGAGAGAGAGAGAGAGAGAGAGAGAGAGAGAGAGAGAGAGAGAGAGAGAGAGAGAGAGAGAGAGAGAGAGAGAGAGAGAGAGAGAGAAAAAAAAGACACGCAACGTGTGGACAGAAGGGGTGTCAGGCTGATTCCAGACAGCCATGCTGAAATAGTTTGTGGGCGTTGGGAGAAATTGGTAGAAAAACAGAGATGTCCACATGTGAGCACAGGCACAGAAGCCACGTCAAAAACATAGTCCTACGTACACAAAAATGGTTTGGGGATTTAAGGCCGTAGTGTGTTTGTTTTCCGCCTGTCATCTCAATTCACTTGGGTTTGTTCTTGTTTGTTGTTTTAGTTTGTCTTTAGGTTTATTTTAGGGTTGGATGTCTTCTGGGGTGAGGAGTCAAATTGCTTTTTGTAGTCAACAGCAAAACTAAATCCTGGCCAGCAGTAGGCCAGAGAAGGGGATCTTAGATTATGCTAGGTTGTTATTGCGCATGTTCATATAACTGAAGGAATATTGTTGAATTACAGGCACCATTTCACACGTTGAAATTCATACGACATGGTATACATTGATAGACATCAATCGAGAGTTGAATTAAAACGACGGGATAAAAAAAGCTTGGATTGTTTCGAAGACAGGGTGTTGCGTCAACCGCCAGCCGAAAGCTACCGGGTTCGATCCCCAGTCGCCACAGCCTAATCCGTAGATATCCTTTAGCAAGATGCCCAGCCCCTTACGAGGTCCTTCGTTTGAATTCCATGTGAATGTGTGCAGCTGTGTATGTGTCTTTGGATAAAAGCATATGCTAAAACGATGAGAAATTGAAAAAAAAAACGATGGCGCGGTGTGGCTGTGGTGTTTGACAGTTACTGTATGAGCACCGTAAACGATGCTCACTGTTTGTATTGACCGTAGATCAGCTTATTTGTCTCTGGGTCGTTTCTGACCTATACTGTTCCACTCCCCCCCCCCCCCCCCCCCCCCCCCCTAGTAATTGCATGATTGGCCGGTTAATTCCACAGTTCATAGGAAGACGGAGCGAGTCTGATTTGAAGTCTCACGAATCCACCTAGAGATAATCTACCGGATTTTTAAATCGATCACTTGATTGCTGCACCCTCCTGTTTTATCAAGTGATAGAATGATCTTGGAAGTTGTAAAAAGAAAATGTTCGAAATGTGTTAATCATATGATTTATTATATGAGATGATCGTTCAGAATATATGCTATACTATAATAAGATTTACTGATTGAGAGGTGTTTCTGAAAAGTATTGGAATCCGTTGATTACTGTTTTATAACTGATGAATGATCATATCCAAGCGTTAACTGTAGACAGTTAGAGTTTCTACAGTGAAGACTGGAAGTAGAAAAGGGGAAAAAAGGGAATCATGCACCCAACTCATTGAGATGGATTGATATCTAAATCTGGCTACTGTGATTGAACCGATTACCCAGAACACACTGGCCCGAGTGTAGCATGATTGGTTGCTTAGAAACAGTAAATTGAGTATTAAGTAGCCTACAGTTGTAGATAGAGGCTATTTTCCCCCACTTCGACCAAAGGGCTCTCCTAAAGTATGGTAAATACTATAATTAATTACGTACGGGCCAATCAGAGTCGTTCTGTTATTTCCCATCCTAAAAAGAACAGAAAGAAAATGGAAAATTGCCTCTCCCAAAAAATATGTCTAAAATATATTCCTATTAAACTATTTCATTTTAAGCGTAAACACACAAGTGTTCAACTGTTACACCCCTCTGTCTTCCCTTTTTGTGTGCTAAACCCCACACTACAGGAAATAAGAATCTCATTAAAAATTATTTCACCCTGTTTCCATCAATCAAGACCTGAAAGCGTTAACCTTTTCTCCAGAACCCCTAAACCTTGCTTTTCCCTCATTTTCCCTGTCGAGGTCTCTCTCTCTCTTCCTATATATCTCCCCCACCTCTATCTTGCGCCTTCCCTCGCCGTATACCTCTCTCCAACTCTCTCCCTCTCTCTGCATATCTCTCTCCGTCTCTCCTCTGTCTGTCTCTCTCTCCTTTTATCTCTCTCCTCCGCTCTCTCTCTCACCATCTCTTTCTCTCTCCTTATGGCTCTTTCTCTCTCTCACTATATCTCTCTCTCCCTATGGCTCTCTCTCTATCTCTCTCTCTCACTATCTCCTTCTCTCTCCCTATGGCTCTCTCTCTCTCTGCCTTCATATTAAATCTTGTTTGACCACTAAACTGCTGGAGGTGTTGGGCTTCACAGGCAAGAGAAAGAGCTCTTACCTTGTGTTTGAGTTAGAAACGGAGTGAGAACTGTATGTTCCCTCAGACCTTCATTTAGCACGAAGGACTGAAAGGAAAAAACCTCTCTCTTATCCCATGATGTCTAATCCTTCGGCATCATCTTTAATCTCGACCGCACGCCCCCCATTATTTGCTTGAGTCTTAGCATCACGGCTAGCATTAGCATTATTATAGCCACTATTTATAACCTGGGTAATGAAATTGTGAAAATAACGTGGCGGTGCTAAAAAACGTGTGGCGGAGCAGCAATACATCAAGGTCATTCCGGCTAATGTGGCATAATGAACTCTTTGGAAATTGCATTGCAGTAAAAAATATACTACCTGGCAGTGCTCATTTGATCCACTTAATGTTAGCGCTTACAACTTTGTAGGAAAGCCACCGCCAACTCAGGAAGCATAACGATCATGAGCTAGCTTCCAAGACGCACTGTGTCATCAAATATAACTTTACTGCATGACTTCTTTAGTTGCTCGAAAATGCTAGCACTGGCCTCTTATTGGAGGATGCAACTTCATGCAGATTTTCCTCTGGAAATACCGGTGCGTTTTGGGCTCAAGCTGCTAGTGCGCTAACTATGTGGACAATATGCAGTGTAGTGACACGGGTACAATTATGACCTTCAGTTCCATGCTCCATGTAATTTCCTCTCTCTTTCAACCCACTTTCCTGTATACCCTTACTTAGCCCATATAAAATATATATAAAAAAAGACTTTGGAAAAACATTTCCCCTCCACATGATAGTAGTAGATTAATAAGCTATTTTTTTTATCCACTAACTGTATATTGTATATTTTTGCGGTAAGTGTGGGGCCAAATCTTCTCTGCATTCGCTCGCGAGGGCACTCTCATCAAGCCAACAGCTTGAATTCAAAGAACCATCAAGAGTCGAGGCTAATGACTGCTAATGTGTACAGCTGATTTACAGCTCTGTAGTGCTTGGTTAGCTTTAGCGTTCTGATAAAAAAAAAAAAAAGATAAATAGGCTCATAAAGAATACTCGGGCGGATTTTTCGGCGCTCATCTGGTTAGCTGTTTACGAACCAAGACATGTTAATCTGTCATGAGCTATGAATTAACTGGGGAACATGCAGCGAACAACATTAGCAGTAAACTTTTGTCCCCGCCATTTTACTCCCGCGTGCTAGCTACGTTGTCCTGAAGAGTAGCGGCTAGGGCTAATTTGTTTTGTTCTTTTTTTATTTAATGAGGCGATAGTGAACTGTACTGCATTATACATATATATATATATATATATGCCTCTCTCTCTCTCTCTCTCTCTCTCTCTGTCTCTCTATATATCCCTCTTTATCGCTCTAATTTGTGTTCTTAATCTATCATTCTATTTGCATACTTACTTTTCTTAAAGCTGCTGTAACACCAGTCTTTCCCTTTGGCAGGGTCCAAAATGAACTTTAAGAATAATGTCTTACTTGCGGGGGCCAGTAGAAAAAGCTACTGGCCAAGCAATTATATGTTTTAATATGAATCTCTGTATCAACTCAAATGTATCCGCCAGTGACAGGCATTCATTTTGGACCCTGCCCTTCGGGGATTAATAATTGGGGGTACCTACCCAACCGAAAGGTACTGGGTCCGATCCCCAATATCGGCAGCCAAGCCTGTATTCTATATCCTACCCTGCATGGGATCCTTGAGCAAGATGCCTAACTGACCCCCCTACCTGCTCCTTAATGACCTGTATCTGAAATCACCACAAGTCGCTTTGGATGAAAGCAAAACTGTTGAAATGACAAAATAGTAAATAGCAATAAAGTCAAATTTTCCTCTTCCCCTCCCCCAGCCATCGTGGTGCTCTTCATCACGCTGCGGCGCAGCAAGAAGGAGCCGCTCATCTTCTCGGAGGAGGACATCCGGGAGAACGTGGTCACCTACGACGACGAGGGCGGCGGCGAGGAGGACACGGAGGCCTTCGACATCGCCGCGCTGCGCAACCCCGCCGGCGCCGAGGAGCTGAAGTTCCGGCGGGACGTCCGGCCCGAGTCCAGGCAGCGCCGCCGACACCACCGGCACCGGCCGCCGCGGGAGGGGGGCGCGCCGCGCGGTCTCTCGCGGGAGGAGAGGAGGAAGAGGAAGAGCGGGAGGAGCTGGAGCTGGAGAAGGAGCGGCTGGACGCGGCCGACGTGCACGAGTTCATCAAACAGAAACTGGTGGAGGCGGACCTGGACGCCAGCGTGCCGCCGTACGACTCGCTGCAGACGTACGCGTACGAGGGCCAGGGCTCGCCGGCAGGCTCCATCAGCTCCCTGGACTCCCCCGCCGGGGCACGCTCAGGGGAGGGGGAGTGTGACTTCCTGGACGACTGGGGACCCCAGTTCCAGGGGCTGGCGGGACTTTGCGGCGAGGCGGAGGCGACGGCGGAGGCGACGGCGGAGGCAGCGGCGGCGGCGTCAGAAGCGGCGGTGACGAATGGGGGCGGAGACCAAGCCCTACCTATTTGACTCCACCCCCCTCCCCCTACTCTCCAACTGCCCTCCTCCTCCGTACGTTCAAACCAAATCCGTCCCAAAAAAAATTATAATAACGGTTTTCTTTCGGGACTGAAAAGGAAATAATGGAAACTATATGAACAAGGAACATGAGGGGATTTGAAAAAGGCTGGCTTTCCACACCGTCCAAACTGAACTGACTGGCCTCCACTTGTTTTTCTCTCCGTGTTGTTGCTCTGGATCATGGAAGTTGTTTGTCTGGAAAGGACTAACTCAAATTTTATGATAATAAAAAAGCAACAATAAGGCAAAAAAGGGGGAAATGATATTTTCCTTGGTGTATATTTTTTATTGCTCAATAAAACCCTGAAATCCATATGAGTGGATATATGTGACATAGTGTACGCTTTTCTTTTCATTCCCTGTGCAAATTCCGTGTACCCGATATGCAGCAGGATGGCCTTGGTGCAGGTCATTAGTCTAGTTGTTTATGATTCAACACAGCAGGACAACTGGGAAATAAATTCAGGGCATGGATGACAACCTCGGTGTATAACGGACCAATGTTTGTCCCCATTACTCAAGTAGAAAAAAAGGAACTAATCCTTTCCCTGAATTGAAGATGTCAGGGGATAAAGTTTACACAACGTGCACTATTTTGTTCGTTTCTTTTCTTTAAATGGGTAGAATTAATCCAATGTTTATTGGCCCAGAACAGCCTAGTTTTGGTTATTCATCTGGATAGCCAGCAAACAACATCAGTCATTTCGTCCAAAGTGGGTCCTCTGTACATTGCGTGAAAATTACATTTATCAAGGTTTTTTAGGTCATTTTGTAATATTTTTGCCCTACGTTGCTCTGTCCATATTGAAAATTGTTTCACTGTTGATGACATCAACAGTGACATTTTTGCATATGAACATCTGTTGCACACTGATTGCTCAATGCACAACAGGTGTGCAGCCCCAGAGTCCAATTAGTCTGACCAGGGCCAGGTGAGGCTTCTTAAACCAACCATCATCCACACACACTCCAATAGTTAAATTAATATCGGTATCGCTATAAGAAATTTCATAGAGGATCAAATGCATCACAAAGCCAGGTAACCCGAAGATAAAGCTAAACCTAAGAAAGATTTAAAGAGCTTATCCCTTGAGGAATAATATTTGAAACACTTAAAACAGAAAGAACTATGAAAAGCACTAACCCCCCACAAGATCATCTTGTTTGGATTCAGATCGCGTCAAATAAAGATATTTTGATTTCAAACTATGGGGAGATGGGGGCAAGAGGTGCGTAAATAGTTTGACAAAAATATTAAAAGGGCAACTTTTATAGCTTCTGGTTGCAGTTGCCGACTTCATAAATGGTTGAAATAAATAATCCTGTTTCTTGACACATTTAAACAAAAGGGTGGGGGTGGGGGGCATCCTTACCGTCTAAAAATCTATATTCTAACTAAACGTATGACCTTTAATGGACGTTGATTTGTCCATTCAACCCATGCAGTATCAGGGCCAAGATATTATTGTGGCTAGGGTGTTCGACATCCAGACAATATGTACTGCATTTGAATCCCAATGTGAGCAACCCAACCTGTAGGCATCTTCGAGCAAGATGCCTCACCTCGACCTGTAACTCAATTCATTCAAAGACGCTTTGGATAAAAGTCTCAGCTGAAATAAATAGCGAAATAACTACATCGTAAAAATTTATGGAGGATCTCAAGATTCCTACAAACCGCTGCATAAACCCTGGGTGAAACCCTAGCGCCTTGAAGTCAGAAAATGGAGGGAATTGCATCAGCTGTAGATTCAGTGTGCATCTTTTAAAAGCGTACTATTTAGTAAGCACTACAGCCCGTCGCCCCTAGCTTAACCGTGCCCAGCCATGTCACCCCCCCCCCCCCTCCCCACCCACCATGTCTGCCATCGGGGTCTCAGACTGTTCCAGAAACGCTGACGGGGGGAGTGTGGGTCGGAGCAGCCCAGGGAGGTAACACCATGCATATTTTACCGACCTCTGCAATACCATCCCCCCCCCCCCCCCCCCCCCCCACCTCCACCCCCCACCCTGACATCCCTCCTGGTTTCAACCCCTTTCCCTTTGACCTATCCCTCGTTCTCTGTGGTTATGGTATCATACTTCATGTGGATTAACATAAAGAAATGTAGTATGTATGTATTTGTTCGGTCACATCTACATTCATACCGCATTATGAATAATATATAATGACATATAATATATAATTACGTACAATATAATTATATATTATACTATATACTATATAGTATATTATATATAAGTTAAAGTTTCTCGATTGATTTACACATTTATTTTTAATTAAATTCAATACTATTTGTCAATATACACAATGTGCGTATTTCTATGATGCCTGGTTTTGGTTTTGTTGAAGACTGCAACTGACCTTTCTCTAGAACTGGTTAACCTATAGTGTGATTTTAGGTCACAAGTTAAACAACGCTTACCAACAGATAATATTTACCTTAACCTAATCCGCCAATTAATCTTTCCCAGAGGGTTAGTGATTCCAAAGAGGTCAACCAAATAGAAAGACAGGCAATTATAAATTTCATTTTTCATCCTCTGACCAAGGATCAATATATTTGATTGATAGTCAGGAAAGCAGCATTGTTTAACACCCATTTTACATCTCCCTCTAAACAACAATTCAACGGAAAAGGTAGCAAACAATCAAAACACATTTATATCCATGTGCGTCATATTGGAGGTCCGCAACTCTGCCAACTCAGTACCGGGATATCATTTGTTAGCTCTAATTGATTTACCCTGTTTTGCTGTGCATAATTAAAAGTCAAATTGAATCTGAAGGCAATTATTTGAACCCTAATGGTGAACGTGGATTATGTGCAACCCCAGCCTTTTCCCCCCACCATGGTTGACAACGAGAAAACCACTATCATTTCCACAGTACATTGATATTCATGTCGTTTTCATTGCGTTTGTGTTTAAATCCACTGCCATGGTAAAATGTGTGGACGATGAATCTCAGTAAGAAGATGGCTTGGCTCTCCAAGATGTTAATTTCAATTACTATCTTTATCCATGACTGAGTTATGTAATTAAGTATACAGCTTCCATGTCAACATCGCAAAACATGAAATGTAGAATGTCGAATCCATGAATAAATATGTCTTGCATTATGGGGAATGGGATACGGGAATGTGGGAATATATTTATTGGAATATAAAAGACGGGATAGGGAAGTAGCTAGGGAGAGTTGACTCCAAAACGGACAGTTCTGGGTTAAATCCCCAAATGTCTGCATCCTAACCTGTAGGCATCCTTGAGCAAGATACCCTAATCCCTCCCTGCTTCTTATTGACATGTATCAGAATTCACTGTAAGAAAATGTCAATATAAAAGCATCTACTAAATGACTTTATAGTCATATTTTATTTAATACAGCTGCAAGCGATGGGGATGGGGTCAATCTCCATGGTGACCAGTGGAAAAGGGAGAATTAACCCCTTACGTCTGGGGTGGACATATTCAGAGATAATGAACATAGAAATAAATGAATTCATATCCCACATCCTGGCTTCAACTAAGTTAGGACAAATCAACAGTTTGGCACATGGCCATCAGGGAACTAGATGTTTTATTTTATTTTAGATGATTGCAATATATGGTTGGATAACTACAACAAAAAATGAACACTTCATTTGGCATCGCACACAAAACACATCTGTCTGCAATGCCCCGCCAGTTTATGCTAACACATTTTCAGCTTGCCCCCCAGGTGATGTATGTTCAATTTCATAAGAAATGCTCGAATGGTGCACAGGCTTTTTATCGAAACGTGTCTTTTTCGGATTCAGAGAGGTGGGAGTAAAATAAAGGCAGGGTGAGGAGAGAATTTTATAAAAATGTGACACATTCAAAATAGCACAAAGTGTGGTGTGAACGAGGGGAGATGCAAATTATTTAAGTGGTGGAGGAGTTTTATTTTATTTTGATTATAGCACCAAATGATAGCACCAAAACAGGACATTGACACAAAAACAACATCAGTCAGTCCACGAACAACACACATGTTTTTCCTTTTCCTTGCACCTAATGTTGGCCTGCAAAGATGCTTGAGACCCAATTATATATGTAGAACCGTATGTGATTTATGTGTGACTGTACAGGATCAATTGACTCGACACTGAAAAAGACGACAATGAGTGCACCAACAGTCACACAACACGTCACACATTGTCACTTCTGAATAGAGCGATCTATCACAACCAACTCTCCCCATGTGTTACATGTGATAAGGAGAGGGTAGTAGCTCATTGGCCCTGCAAGGATGTATGTTTAAGGAAATCACAGTTGAGGTTTTGAATAAATCCCCCAACAGAATACAGCTCCCGGGGGCCTGCTGACAGACCTGTGGTTCTTTATTATCTCCATGACCTTTTTTCCCACCCACTTTTCTTCTCCTCTTTTTCAACACATGGCAGAGTTGTTGACATCCTCAGCATACACACCAACATTTTAATTGGACCGTTTCTTTTTGCATATCAGTGTTGGATATGGTATAATTCCTACATAAGTGTCTTTCTTTTTACATCCATTTCTATCGGTCTGTTTGTCTTGTGTGTGTGTGTGTGTGTGTGTGTGTGCGCGCGCGTGCGTGTATGTGTGTGTGTGTGTGTGTGATTCTGTGCACATTCCTTCACAGCTTTATCAGCGAGAAGGACTGTGTGTGTGTGTGTGTGTGTTTGTGTATGTTTGTGTGTCTCAGGACCCTCTGTGTGTGTATGTGTGTGTGAGAGTGCAAGGCTAAGGGTTCTTGAGCACGTTGTGGCCCTGGAGTTCTCCAGTGTAAGCATAGAGAGCGAGAGAGAGAGCGAGAGAGAGTGTGAGAGAGAGAGTGTGTGAGGGAGAGATTGTGTGAGAGAGAGAGAGAGTCTTCAGAGAAGTTAAGGTCAGAGACTTCTGAGAGGAGTAGAGGACCCGGAGGTCTCCCTACCCGACTATGAGCTCATGAAAGAGGTGCTTTGCATATTCTAAACGCTTGTGACTTCACAGCTGAAGGTGAGTCAGAAAAATATAAAAAAGATCAAAGAGACCAACAATCCTTTTCAAATGCAAAAGGTGCTATTGTTGAAGTACCCAGTTCAAACTCCTGCAAAGGGTTGCTTTCAATTAAACTGAGACATTAATATGAGGAAGGGGAAGTTTACCCTGGTACAGGTTGCATTTATTCAAGTCACCTTGGCCTAGGCAGTGAGAAGGTATATTTTGTGTGATCGAGATCAGTCCATTCATGATGTGTATATGTGTAAGTACCCACACAATTGTGACTTAATTTGGATGCAAAGAAGCATTCACCGGTGAAATAAACTCCTTGATTAGAAACCCTACCTCGATGGTAACTAATCATCACGAGGGAGAGAAAGAGAGAGAGAGAGGGATACATAGAGAAAGAGAGAGAACAAGAGATAGAGATAGAAAAAGGGAGGTAGAGAGTTAGAGAGGAGAGACAGAAAGAGCGAGATGGAGGGGGAGAGTGAGAGTGTAAAAATCAAGGTTTTTCGAAATGCCACCGTCAGCGAGGCGGATGACCTACATAGCCTTCAAAAGTTGGAAGGGGGAGGAGGTAGGGGTGGGGGTCCTATGTGCTGGTGCTGACATGCAGTAGTGGTGTGATCACTTTAATCCACAGCAAAATGCTCCTGGAGCCACTACATGATCAGCCCAGGCTGTACATGCTGCAGTAGGCTGAATATTAATAAGCCCCTGATAGATAGATCCATCCCAGTCAACCAGTTGGTATAGTTGGTGCAGTCAACCAGAGTGTTGATATAGTGGTGCATCTCAGAGAAAGCACATTGTTACGATGAAGTAGCAGTTATTGGCCTAGTAACAATAGTAGTTTCCCTTTTGTAGTGCCCTTGAAAATATGTGAATGGTATTTTAGTTAATTATATACAAAACATGATATACTACTTTTCCATACTATAGTATTATGTCAAGTCATCTTTATTTATACAGCACATTTCATACACAATACTCAATGTGCTTCACTTAAAAACATGTCATACAATAAAATAAAACAGGATTTCAAAGAGTGCATAAAATAAGTTTAACAACTGGATTTAAAAGAATCAATCAACGACACACGAAAACAGGATTTAAAATAATGCATGAAAGACATTTGAATAAAATAATAAGTTAAAATTGCATTATAGTTTAGCATAAAGCGTAGGCGAACATATATGTTTTTAACCTTGATTTAAATGTAGTCAGGGTTGGCGCAAGTCTCAGATCTTCAGGATGTTGAATCCAGCTATGTGTTGCATTGAAGCTGAATCCTGCTTTTCCATGTTTTGTTTTGACTCTGGGAACAATTAGCCAACTGGTCCCAGCTGATCTTAAAGGTCCAGAGCAGGGCCACAAAACCTATTTGACCCCTAAAATGAAGATAACACCGTGTGTAAAGCTTTATATATAGTTATACCATATATAAAATAACTAATATCCTATAGTTTGTTGCATTTATGAAATTTGTAGTTGTAGGATGTGACGTTTATTTTGGTTGACCAAATATGAAAACACCTTTTTTTTGGTTATATTTGTCTCCAATGTCTCTAAAAGAAGAGGTTTTCCTTTTGAAATAAAAAATAAAAATAGTATTGGACCTTTTTTTTTTATTATTATTTATTTCCGGGTTTTTTCAAAGCTACAGGGAGCCACTGCAGAGGGGTGGAAGAGCCACGGGTTGCTGACCCCTGGTGTAGAGGGTTCATATAGTGAATGCATTTCAGTGATATACTTTGGCCCTAAACTGTTTATTGATTTATAGGTGAGCAGCAGTATTTTGAAATCAATCCTGTGACATACTGGGAGCCAATGCAGGGATTTGAGAATTGGTGTAATGTGTTCAAATTGTTTGGTCTTTGTTAGAACTCTAGCAGCTGCATTCTGAACAAGCTGTAGCCGCCTAAGAGCTTTTTTGGAAGGCCTGCAAAGAGACATTACAATAATCTAACCTACTAGTAATAAATGCATGTGGACAAGTTTTTCTAAGTATTGTTTTGACATGAGTCCTCTTAATCTTACGCTTTGTTTTAAACATATTTGTTAATAATTATAACAACGTACTCATTGCAATCGATGGCAATCTACGTGTTTGCAAGAGTGTCTGCATACATTTGCTAATGGATTTTATGCAGCTTTATTTTGACAGTCTAACGACTGCATTGTTGTGGTTCCTGTGTCAAGGTAAGTTTGAGTGTCTTGTGGAAAAGCATTTTATTCAGTGGGAAAAATAACGGTGAATTCTTTATTTCACATTATTAAATTCACACGTAAAATGTGTAACTCATTCCGTGGTTAAGTCCATCGTAGCCTGTACCAGTTGTCCGTGTTCATTCGGGTTGTTGATTTAAGGTATAAGCTTAAGGCGTTAGCTTATAGCTAGGCTACTTGTCATCGCGAAGCTACTTGAGTACGTCAATGAAACGTGAACCTTTCGTGTCGTCTATGTATAATTCGTTTCATGCTACTTCTAGTGTTGTAACTGTTATGTGTTTGTGATACTTCAGTGTGCTGCTTAATACGTTGGAAAGACGCGGAGAACCTGGTTCTCGGAACATCTCGGGCTGTGGCTCGGTTCCCACACGAAGAACGCTTGTCCGTTGGGCCTCGCGACGTGAGTACATGAACCAACGTTCTTCAATGTTCATTTCGCAGTGCGGGTTCATGTGAACGTAAACAAAGTGGTGGGTGACGTCTACAATTTTGTATTGTAAAATCCCAAATTTAATTGTATTTTGTGTTATGGCAATGTGTTGAGTGTTATTATTATTTTATAATATTGTATATTCATTTATATTTATACAAAAAAATATAATATTTGAGACGAATAACACATTCTCATGCTTTAAAAAAATATAAACATTTTGGTTGTCATATCAATAAGAATATAACTAATGACTATCTATTTTAGTAAATGGGAATAGTGGTAATTTTGACTGTATAGTTTAGCTTCAGTTAAAGCTACCCAGGCCTCTGAAAGTCAAAGTGTTTTATTTATTAAATGCACTGTATAGCACAGGATCATTCTAAATTATTGCGACAAGGCAAGGGTCGCCTACATAATATAACATTGTATAAAATATAAAGTAAAATAAAATAGTAATATATATATATATATATATATATATATATATATATATATATATATATATATATATATAAAGTTTCACTGTCAAATATACAATAAAGTGAATATCCAATCTCAGTCACTGCTGAGAATCATACGTTCTGCCAGAATTACATAATCTTGATTCATATCGCTCATCAATACTCTTACCGTGCAAGTTCAGGTCAGGTCAAAGTATGATGTTGGTTTCCAGAGCAATTTGGTGAAAGCGCTACACTTCATTCTTCATTTTATTGAAACTAAAGCTGTTCTGGAAACAGATCAGAGTGGTGGTGTCGTTCTGTGCATTCCCGCTCCCTGTGTGTTCCTATTCACAGAGCAGGTACCTCGACGGTGATATACAGCCGTTGATCGCTCTGTCTCTTTCTATTGATCTAAATAACTATTGATGTTTCATTCTTCACCACACAATAAATCACTGGGCCAAACCAACCAACCAAGCACACATGCATCACTAGCATGCTAGAAGTGAGCTAGGGACGCTTGTCATGAAATATTATTACTACAGTATTTTACAGGGCCAAGCATAGTCAATGAATGCTTTAATTGGCCAGAGCACACTGTAAATGTATGTTCTCATTAACCTCAACCGAGAATAGGTTAGACACAAACCCGTTTCAGTGTACCGGCAAATTCCCCTTTAGCTCAAGTTCACTGTTCGGCACAAGTCGTGAAATGGGGATAATTCCATTCTGTGGCTTCCATTGTGAGTGTGTATTGTAAAGTGTTAGTCAGTGGGTGTGTGGGAGTGAGGGAGTTTATTTCCCTTTGTGTGTTATGTATGCCTGTGACCTAATAGCGGAGAGAGTGCAGTGATAAGCGGCTGCCTTTTGTAATCGCTGACATTCTTGATTTTACTTCTAAATACACTTTTTTTTACTCTTATTCATGAGGCAGGTATCAGTGGTACAGAATCGATCATCAGATCTTTGTATTCAGTGATGCCGGTTGATAACAATAGTGACGGCAAGCTCGAAAATGTTGACATATATATCTCATTAGCATTGTGTGATCTTAGCTGGATTGGTTAATTTGTTTAGTAATTATCTTAATTGCCCACAGGATACAAAGCTGCATCTAGTGCTCCACTCTTATCTTTTTCTAAGCTTTGTCTAAGCTATTTTTAGCTTTATATGTTTAATTATTTTTGTTATAATTTCTCACCAGATACAATGCCTTCACTCTGCAGCCTCTCCCTTGTTTATTTTCCTAATGACACTCCTATCCTCTCCTGATATGACAGTAATTGGTTGACAAACAAAAGGTAGATGTCTTCTCACAACACAATACTCCTGCAGGAATGCTCTGGCTTCATTAGATCCTGTGTGGTTTCCACCACTACCTCCTCCTCCTCCTCCTCCTCCTCCTCCTCCTCCTCCTCCTCCTCCTCCTCCTCCACCACCATAGGTCTGAACTGAATCCCCGGGACAAATTAATATCCTCTGCTTCTATGTGAACCAAAACAGGCTGCTTGGTGGTGTTGATGTAATTATGAAATGAAATGCGTAGGTGGAAAAATAGGACATATAACGATTGATTACTGGTCCATTTCGAGTGGTTTTAATCCATACCAGAATGCTTATGAGCAAATGCAAAGAAAAACATGTTTTATGTTAGCATGAGCTGATTTCCCTGAGACTCGAAATTAGGAATCTAGTGTTTGATCGCAGGCCCGCTTATACCCTGGTGGACATGGATCGGCATCGCCCCCCCCGCCACCGTCGGGTCTGCTCCGCACGCCAGGTTTTCGCACACCTTTTTTTGTCTTAGAAATAATTGGAAATTAAGAGGCATAATGAGTTCTTCTGGGATCTTACAAGCACTCCTGACGTTCCGCCGAA
The DNA here is from genome assembly GCA_026745465.1 of Lota lota. Classification (NCBI taxonomy): domain Eukaryota; kingdom Metazoa; phylum Chordata; class Actinopteri; order Gadiformes; family Lotidae; genus Lota; species Lota lota. The sequence continues at coordinate 207,063 of JACYXH010000739.1, forward strand.
TGAGGTACGGAACACATGACGCTTTGTGATTGATTCGGCCTCATGACGCTCTGTTGGGAACGAGAGAAAACAATGCCGCTGAAGCAGGACGTTTATTTTGTAACAATAATGGATGACATTGAATTCGAACGGTTGTCCGACACAGCAGTGCATGGTTCATATTTGACATCAAACATTGGCGGCACAAAACTCCTGGTGCAAATTGAGGAAGCAATTTGGTCCCAGGCCTCTTCAGGGCTGATGAACCCATTTGCTTTCCTTCAATGTTGTCAATGTTGTCAAGAACACCCTCCAAGGACAAGCAGAGTGATCAAAGCTTACATGCAGAGATGGAGCTAGCGACATGCTTTATAAGCTGTACACGCTAGTCTGTGTTCGACATTAGACGAGGATTTCTTTCGGGTAGCATGGGGAGCGAACGTTAAAAACATCTTACGCCTGGCAAAAAAACACATAAAATGAATAGGCGTCTCGGGAGGGGTAATTGTCGACCGATATACGTATTTCCTGGGGCAATTGTGTGTTCAGGAGACACACACAAACACACACTGTCATTAAACTTTATGATAATTGAAACTTTGCATCCAAGATGAGCAAAGCTCTCAGGAGGTGCGTGATGTCTAGCATGGTGCTGTGGTATTAAAAGGCGCAGCAAGCTATCGTAGAACGTAAGCGCCTAGCTGAAAATATTTGCAGAAGTCTATTCCAAAGTCCATTGTAAAACAAGAGCAACACAAGCTTGTGTTTAACCCTGCTGAACATTATTAGTGTTATTTCATTAGTTACACACCTTATACATAATACTTATAACAACTCTCTATTTTATTCAATCTTTTTATTCTATTCTGTATTTAAAGTCTCAATGTGTAGCATTGCAACTAGCTCGTAGCTTAAAATTACCTGGACATATCTGTAGTCAATACTGATCAATAATGTTATCAATAAAATAACATCCTATAGCTAATATATTCTTCAAATTAAAAACAATAGCCTACTAACTGGGAAGGGTTTAATCTTACACATTGTGACATTAAAATGGTATTCTCAATATATATCTGAAGTCACTGTGTATTGCCTAATGACTTAACACATGGTGATTGAGCCTATGGCCCACTGATAAAAATCCTTGCATTTGCAGCATTATGAATGTTACGAACTGGGTGTCGGCGACAAGTGTTTGGATCTCTGGGAAAATTTTACTTTTAATGCCAAAGAGAATGAAACGGAAATCTTCGGGATTGCCACTTTAAATAAAATAAACATCCTACAAAAAAAGGATGACGCAATGTGTTGACTCTTTCATCACATATTCAAATCTCTCCCCTTTGCTTGTCTGGAGCTAATATCTCGAGCTAGAGTTGGTGTTGGGGTGAGCAGAGAGAACATCCACGTCCCAGCTGAGCATCAAATGTCTGAGGGACTGTTATTAGATACGCTTTCGAAGAAAAAAGGAATAAGTGAAACACAGCTTCACAACTCTATTAATCACTTCCCCTGCTGTCCCTTGAGATGGGGAAACAACAACTAAAGCATGGAAAAAAGATATTAATAAAATAAAACATCGAAATAAAAACAACTGACAATGTATGATTACAACTTTGAGATTCAGTCCAGCCATTTCTTGCACTCAAAAATAACGTCACAAATTAATGATTGATTTAATTTCAACCCACTTTGTTTTACGTCTTATCAAAGAAATCCAGTGTATTTTGGACTGGAGGTTTTAAAACAATGATAACGAAACATTTTCTTTTTTTTTATAATCAGATTCATGCTTGAGAATTAATTTCAGGGATAAGACAGACGTTCTCAAAATCCATTTGACATTTCGCTTGTTCAACTATGAACACACTTTGTATAAAAGATAGAATATCTTATGTCACTAAACAAACAGAAATAATTTCTGGCTATGGCTTATTTGAAGAAAGAAAAGAAGAAAACGAATCATGATGGCTAGTATACTAACGTAAAACAAAATAACTTTGTATAGGAAATGTACACGACACAATGACGCCATTCCCATGTTGTGACACCTAATTTGATTAAGTTCTCTTCCCATTCCCACAGTAGAAATATATATCTCAATTCAAAGGGTATATCCCAAAAACTATGAAGAATACAAGACGATACAGAAACAACGTTAACATGTACCCACTGTGAATAACGCTGTTAAATAGAAAGTGTAAAAAAAACATAATAAAAATGGCAAGAAAGCGTAGCAGCTAGGTTGATCGACCCCCCCCCCCCCCCCCCCCCCCCCCCGCCAAACCGCGTTGGGTTCGATTCCCAATGTCCACAGTCTACCTGTAGGCATCCGTGATCAAGATGCCTAACCCCCTCCCTAGCCTTTTTATGTCATGTATCAGAAATCATTGTTAAATCATTTTGGACAGAAGTGTTGCAACAAAATATAAAAACAGCAGTAACACTAAATAAAAATCCGTCCCACTCATCCTCCCCCCGTGTGCCTAAGTGGAGAGAAGCATTCGGGAGCTTGCCAGCCTCCTGTCGGCATTGCAATAACAGCAGAAATGTGCCTTATTCAAAAGGAACGAGTCAACAATGATTGCAAATTATTCATAATAGTCCTTGTGAACTCTACATGCAACTGTATAAATCACACTCGCTCAGAGAACAGGGAGGACAGTTATTGATTGCATGCTTGTTGTTTATGTACGGTTCAGATTTTTTTCTTACTTGTCTATTTTATCATTGTAATGATGTTCTATTAAATACCGGCTTGCAAGTTAGGTGGGTGAGTCTTCAGGGAAATCAACACAAACCTCTGCATTACTCTCACCTCGAAAAATGTGAGAAAGGAATCATAAATTAGATTGTGTAGCGGCATACTGTGAAATAATAATATTCATGTTATTAAGGGTGCATTTATTTATTCCAGACCTCTGGGGGGCACCGAATGCACCTGTCTTTCCTTGACACTGGTATCCAATGTTGATCATGAGCAGTTTGACACGTATGACGCTTTCAAAATACCACCATGTTCTACAAAGACAGCAATGTGCCATGTTCCAACTATTTAAAGGTACAATTAAATTCCTTTCCGAAAACAACATTTCTCAAATCTAAAAGTTCTCCAACACAACACATTCTATTCTAGAAAAGTATTATGAATATACGCAACTATATAAAATAATTGCTTTGGGGTTGTATGCAGGTAAGTATTGATTATTACGTATTACTCAGAATTGTACTATACACTACTACTTTATACGCTCAGTACCTTACCAGTGCATGTATATATGAATATTGTATGAGAATAAAACTATGACTGTGGTGAAACACAGTACAGATGAGGCGAAGTAAGAGAGTTGGATGAGCTCCAATAGTCTGCAAGACAGCTACGTCTGGCTCGATGATCCCACCAATCAAAGCACAGTATATCCTCTGGAGCCAATGGCTGTCTTTTTACCAAGGCGGAACGTGTCGACATGTTTCAATAACCACATCTCCCATTTGTCAGTTACACCTCATTCCTTGCGAAGAAAGAAAATGAATAAAAGGGTGAGGGAACTCCGATATGGTCCCAACTGAAACTAAACACAGATGATGACAAATAAAACGAGCCCCAGGCATGGCATTTCTCAATTTGACACAAGCCACCTTTTGCAGTAGGAGACTTAAATATAATTTTTAAACCTGCGTATCATGAACACTAGTAGTTAAACTGACATATCATTTTAGCGTGTAAACTCGATTTGAATATATTCGTCTTGGCTTGACTTAACATGGAAACTAATCGATTTTCATTGACGCAGAAATGGTATGTTAAAAAAGTGCTTGTCTCAATGGGGTTCTTATCAGCCATCATATATTGAGGTGGGAATAAAGTGTTTCATTAATGAATAAGAACAGCTCATTTATTCAACAAGACTAATTTGACCACATTTCTGAACCCTATGAACCTGCACTTCATTGAAGTAGTTTGATTTTTTTTGGAAAACTAGTTCATTAAACGCTCACAATATTGTGATGAGAAATATCTGTACTAGGTTGTGAGGTTTGAATTCAGTGCGTTGCCTCCCAATAACTTAACTAACGTTTTGGGAGGGAGAGGGACGTTTTGTGTTTTTTTCTTTTTTAAAGTTGACTTAAAGTTGGTTTCACCACCTCTTACCACCAGTCGAGACTAAGTTCAGAAAATGTAAACCTTTTAAAGGCGCAGTGAGACTTGTGTATTTTCATTCTGTAATGTCCCAGCTGCGCTATTATTGGGTGAATTGTTAGGCTTGCCTCTTCGGACATGATGATGCAATCACAAAAAAACTCATGGCTGATTCGAAGGAGGTTAATGAGTTAAAATTAAAATTATTATATTTTTTGTCGTAATAGACGTCAGGGTACGTCCTCTGCTCACCGCCGACGTGTTTGAAAACCCTGACCGCTCATGTCCTCACCGCCATGCGTCAACATTGGCGGAACCGTTCTAAGGCTCTCCAACACGAGGGACAAAAACCAAAATGGCTCCAACGACGACTTCGGACGGGGAAATAGCATTTCCGCCGGGTTCAAGCGCAGCTACACACCAGCCGACGCTCACAGCGTTAGCCTCAGAAGAACCAAGGCGCTCCAACACCCCAGGGCCCTTATCCAGGGGAGATTGAGATAGCACACCTGTAGTGGCTCCGGCGGGTAGGCCCAATTAGAGGGAGAGGAAAACCCCCGCGGCCCTGCTTTGAGCAGTCTAGTAGACGTCTCTAATAACCTGCCTATGATGAGGAACGTACAGACATCCTTCACACAGAAGTACGCACACACACACACACCTCCTCCGCCTACACTTCCCTTGAACTCCGCCACTGTGTGCGTGTGAGAGAGACCCCCCCCCCCCCCCCCGCGGAGAAATATTCTAATTGACACGTGTTCCCTTCGAAGGAAAACAATGCCCTCTGTTGAACAAAGCACCCAAATTTAATAAGTGTTATAAATTAATGTTAGTGCTTGGAGGTTTTTGTAGAGACTGAGAACGTTTGGTATCTACTGTATAGTATATAATGGGATTTGAGCAATAGCTTTACCGTTTTTAAAGAATGGATGGGGATCATTTCACCTAGAATGAACCTTTTAAACCTGCTTTTCTTACTGAGTGTGACATACAACCTCCGCGGACAGAAAGTCGTTCATTTCTCAGACAGTCATAATATTTTGCGCGAGATGGATTAGGTTTAACCACAGCGAATGGTTGGGTTTTTGTAAAACACTTGCAGTACTGTCATTCTTGATACTGGTACTCTGCCTTTCATAAATGCACGTACATATTATAACCTATAAAATAAGACCAGTAAATAAACAATATCTCTTGAGAAAAAAACAAATTCACTTTTCACAATATGACAATGTGCGCTTGCTGGCATGTGTTCAAGTCAGCATAATGGATTTACGTAACTCACAACAAATTAATTAATAATAATAATAATTAATTTGTCAATTTCTTTCAATGATATTACAGATTGCCTGAGGAGGTTTGCCTATATGTTCATTTGTACGTCACATTTTTTACATTATTTCAAATTTCTTGTTTTGACAATGTACGTTGAACTCTAAATGCAAGCAGTTTATTCTTTCTTTCAACTGGAAATGACTACGTAGCTCATTTCAATATAATTTTCTTCAATAATAATTAACTTCTGCTATCAATCATTGCATTGTAATCGTTGCATTGTAGATCGGGTAAATTGATTTCAACATACTGCCATGGTTTTTATTGCCGTACGTGCCTGGGTATCAACAGCATAGTCTGGTGGTTAGGATGGTGGACTCCTAGCCGAAAGGTTCTGGGTTCGTACCGCAATGTATGCAGTCTATCTGTAGGTACCAGCGATCAAAATGCCTACCTTTTGGATAAAACCATCTGCTAAACGACTAAAGGGTAAACACACACACACACACACACACACACACACACACACACACACACACACACACACACACACACACACACACACACACACACACACACACACACACACACACACACACACACACACTGCTAGACACACGACGTCAAGCTGCAAGAGCTGTCAAGACCGCCGCACGCTACAGGCCATCATTATCCATATCAAAGACCCCTGAGCGTTTCGACACTCTCGGCACGACCTTACAGGATGCTAAATCTCTGTCGGACGCGTGACACGCAGCTTTGAAGAGTGTGTGCGTGCGTGTAATATTTACCCGTGATTGTGGACACATGGCGCCTCATTAGACCCTTGGTAGCCTTGTTCCCACCCCCCCCCCCCCCCCAAAATGGGGGGGGGGGGGGGGGGTGGCTGACCCATCCTATTATAACCACCCCCCCATCCCTACCCGAGAGGCTGGCCAGCCAGTGGAAAGGGGTTGAGTGGGCTGCCAGCAGCAGTCAAGCTGTTGGTGATCAGGGGGGAGAGGGACCTTTAGTCCTGCTAACATCTGCCCACAGGCTCTCCCCCTGACACCGCCCGCCGCCCCGATCTCTCTCTCCATCGCTCTTTTTCACCCCTCCGTGTTCTCTCTCTCTTTCACCCTTCTTGCTCTCTCTCTCGCCATCTTTCTCTCTTTCTTTCTTGCTCTCTCTCTTGCCATCTTTCTCTCTTTCTTTCTTGCTCTCTCTCTTGCCATCTTTCTCTCTCACCACCTCTTTTATATCTTGCTTCCATTCCTACTTCCTCCATCTCTGTCTCTCACTCTCTCTCTCACCCTCTCTATTTCTGCCTCGCTCGCTCGCTCGCTTGACCTTCATCCGCTGAGCTCGATCCATCTTCGTTTCCGCATGTCTCCTTGCATCTACCTCTCTCTTTCTCTCCACTTGCTCCACTGCTATGTACGCCTCTCTCGCCCATCCCGGATTGTTCTTCAATCACACATCCAACCCTGCCCCCCTCTCTCTCTCTCTCACTCACTGCACGCACGCACACACACACATGCACACACACTCACACTTCCTATATCAATAATCATTTTTTATCTAATTTTCGAATTTGTGCCTCCATCTCCTCAGTTACACATATGCTCTTAACATGGTATGTGTTTAAAATGTATATGAAGGCCTCCATTATGGTGTAGGTTTTCTTTGTGTTGTCTCCTCAGGGTTCTCTTATAATATCCCATCTGTCCAAGCCTACATCTAAGTGGGTCTCATCTCTGAGTACTTCCTCTCTCCTTCTCCCTTTCTCTCTCTCCCTCACACACCCACGCTCAGACACACACGCGCACAGCCACACACACACCACAATCTGCCTTCTCATCCACCTCTCCACACACACTCTCCCTCTTCTACTTTTCTGTATGCACATACAACACAGCCTTTCATCATCCCATCTCTCTTTCCCCCCCTCCTCTCTCTCTCTCTCTCTCTCTCTCTCTCTCTCTCTCTCTCTCTCTCTCTCTCTCTCTCTCACCCTCCCTTTGTCTCTTCTTTTTTGTACACATATCCAATAGCCTTTCATCACCTTCCCTCTCTCTCCCTCTCATTCCTCATCCCTCTTCGCCCTCTTCCCTTCCTTCCCACTCCTGTGTCATTTCCTCTATCTCACCCCTCCCCCCCCCCCTTCTGTCCCCGCGGCTGCGGTGTGTGAGATGCTGTAGCTGCTGCCTCACCACCTGCCTGGCCCTCTGAGATCCCAGACGATATACAGAGGCACTGACACACCGCACTGCAGCGCAGAGAGCAGTGAGAGAGAAGGAAGGGGGATAGGAAGGAAAGCAGAGTGGAGAGTAGTGTTGTTTCCATACAGGGCCCCGGCCAAGGCCAGCAACACGGGCGGACATATGCTGCCTGACAGCCCTGGCTGATGTAGTATGTTGTGAGTTGCCAGGCGGTAATGCATTAACCATTTTGTTTCCCTCCCTTCCACCCTACCTCCCTGATCTCTCGCATGTCGGTTGCCCACGGTGATGTCACCGTGAAAGGTTATGTTAGGTTAATGAAGAAGCCTTGTTAAAAAAAATTAATGATTAGAAATTCATGAATTCCTCCTATTTGTGGTTGGACAATTTTGTCTGAGTAAACATCACATCTTGGGCACCTTCAGCAGAGGAAGGGGGGTTGGTATGGGGCAGTTCACTGTTTGTCATGAGGTCATTTTAAAACATGTAATAATTTAAAATCTATTAATGTTTTTCTATTTTTGGTCAGTCAATGTGATTGTGTCAGAAAAAAGCTTACATGAGTAAAAATATAATTAAGCAGAAACATTAAAAAGGATATTCCGATACAGGTCATTCAGGAGCTGGTAGGGGTAAGGCGTCTTACACACTAGGAGACTGTGGACCCAGTACATTTCAGATGGGAGTGGAACACCCTAACCACTACATGGTTTTATACATAGTTAATGCATACATACAACTGGTGTCCCCTGTACAATTCAGTGGAGAGGTGTCACTGTTGTAGTGTGTTAGGGTGGTGTGTTCTCTGGCTGGATACCAAGGTTACAAGTCAGGTATATTATCAGACAGCAAGGTCTAGACTCTGCTTCTGTTTGTGTGATTGTGTGTACATGTGTGTTTTTGATTGTTTTTATGTGTACTCATCATCCCCTGGCAAATATGCACATGCATGTGTACGCGCATGCATACATGGTTGTCTGTTGTACTGATGAAACGACCATGCTACATGTCCCGGTCCATTACAACACACAGGTTAGCGTTGACGTGTTGAGAGGCATCACGCACCCACTTCAACAGACGAGAACCCCTGCTTCCCTCCCCCTCGCCTCCCCACTCAACAAACGCCACCACCAGTCACATGTAAGGGTGTACAGAGCCAGGGATCCATCTCACTTCCTCCTGCCTGCAGGACAGCGGCAGTACAGGCGGTAATGGTCTCTCTGCAAGCCCTCGTCATCTGAAGCCGGCGCCTCATGCTAACGAGCGGCGACGCCATTAGCATGCGCAAGCCGTTTTCCGAGAGTCTATCGGTGCAAATTACTTTTATGTGATGGCGAAACGTGACCCTGCCAACAACCAGGGGGTGGGGCGGAGGCTTTGTAAATACGCCCATTACCCACGGAAAAACATAATTACACCCCGTTAATGTCACCGCGAACCAGGGGCCCTTTGTGGACCCCAGTGGCCCCCCTGGTCTAGACATTTACCAGGGGTCTTAATTGATCAAAATAATATGCAAATAAAAAGGGCTGCGTGCTTCAGTGTTTATCGTCAGCGCTTCTGTGCTTGGCCGGTTGGCAGGTGAGAGAAGCTTTCTGCGTCGAATGAGAGATGATTGTGATCAATGAGGTGATGGGGAGGAGCAGAGAGGATGAGAAGGAGGTGCAGGAAGGAGCAGAGAAGAGGTGAGAGGAAGAGACATGGGGAGCAGGGGGGAGAGTTGGGAGAAGAAGGTGCAGAGAGGAGGTAGAGGTAGAAGGATTAAAGAGGAGAAAACGGGAGGTGCAGGGGGAGCAAGAGGGGAGTGGAACATCAAAGCTGAGTCTCATCTCTGTCCAAGGTAGACATTACAATGATGATGTTCTAATCATTACCTGTGAACATTTCAGAGAGGGGGTGTCATTTTTTTTACATGGGGAAGGTTGTCATGCCTTCACACGGTTCCTTCATCCTATTTTATCCAATAAGAAGAGCTAATGAGGCGAGCGTTGGATTTCTTGCTCCCCGCTGGGATGAGCCGCTGAAGAAGCCTATTAGTAGCCTGTACCCAGACGTCATAAACCCAGCGTTTTTTCTCACGCATTAACCTGTCTGAAATCCGGCTACGCTACGCTAACGCTAAGCCTTTTCAGTTGCATCTTTGGCCTAAATGACGAGCTTCATTTGCAAGGGGTCTTTCTGGGTGGTATACTGTCCGAGTGTGGAGTGTTTGGTGAGTCAAAACAGGTGTGGAATGTAGAATTCATCTCCCATTCGCTTTGATGTCTTACATTCTTTTCAGGTTCTGTCGTTTTCAAGAAAAAGGATCCCTTGTCTCTGATTTAAATTTTAATTTGAGAAAATATCCACAAAGTATCCCCATTTTGTGATGTTTTATTGCTAATTAGAAATTACACATGAGCAGTGCATAGTTTGTTAAACAGATTCAGATCAGTATTTAATTAATCAAGGGAAATTGTTTGTCACAGTTATTATTAGGGGTAGTCAAGTGCACAATAGTTGTATCTTAAGATAGCCTATCTTTACCAAGTATTCTAAATTACACAGAACAGCTAAAGAAACAACAGATGTTCTCAAAATAATGAGGGGGGGGGGTCAGGGAAGGATTCCACACATTAAAAGAGTCTGGACTGCAAATGAGTAATGAAAGTTCCATATATGCGCAGCCTTAGTGAAAATATAAATATAATGAATGGATACAATATATATAAGTACTTGTAAATAGTTCAAGAAAGCCACATCAGTCGAGTCTGTGTGTTACAGGAGGGATGTGCTATGCAGTGTAAGATAACGTTTACATTAGTGAGAGCAGAGGGGTTAGCCTGCGCCGCTGCTATGCTAACGCTATCACAGCGGCCCATGTGTTTAGAGGTGTCAGGGCTAATTAGACCTTCGCTAGCTTAGCCCTTGTTTGCTTTGTTTCTCTTTCACTGTGAATACACTGTGAATAGTAAATAGGCCCTAATCGTAATCATAAGCTTAGCACTCATGTGACTGTAAGCAAGCCAAAAACGCTGACATGTTGAGGGTTTTATTCTTATTTTTCTTAAGTGGAACATATGTCCGATTATTTAAATGTTTGCAAATTAAAATGTGAGGTCAGGTAAGAATCCATTTGTTGAATTAAAAACCGTTCTAAGTAGAGTTGTCTCTGTTTTGTGATTGGTCTGCCAGGCAGGTACACTATGACATGTTTTTCCATTGCGAGAATACAGCTCTCTGCAACTTTGACTATATTCATCTTATTATATAGCCTTCTATTCAGTCTTAATGATCTTTTGTACATTCCTCTGCCATTGAGAGGATTGTTTCAGATTGCGTACTTATCTACGGCTTTATCCCATGGCCATGCTGAATAAATGCTGTTGCCGTAACATTGACCTTTCACCCCCTGGCTAAGTTACTATGACTGATCTCATCAACACCTGAGAGGAAATACTCAAATGGCTGCTTGGGGCATTTTTCATGTGAATTTGCTGTATGGTTTTTACAATAACAAGAATGAACACATGAACTAAATTGTCATGAAGGAAATGCCTTAGAACAGTGGTTTCCAAACTTTTAACAGTTATCCACCCCTTGTGACAATTTAAATCCTATGGAGTACCTCCAGCATAACGGAAAGCTCACTAAAATGTTTTTATTCTTAATTCTGCTGCATGAACCAAATACATACATATATACATAACATATAAATACGAGACAGAATAACCACTTCGGGAGCAATGTAAGCTTATTCTACATAAGGCGATGAAGAGCAATGTAGGACAGGAATTTAGTTTTCCTTTGCCCGAGAACAAACATTGTTGCGATTGATGGTCATTGGTTACAAGTGAATTATTTTGTCGTAGGCGTTCAGGCATCCACACAAAGTTCAAAACAGCGGTGTTTGTCCCACCCAATATGTTCCAGGATTTTGCTTTCAAAAATATTAATAAATGTGTCGGTTCTCAATTAACCTAACGTTACTGACTAAGGCGAAAAACCTTTAGCCACATTTTTGCCACATCTTGTCTCTGTTGTAATGGCAACGTTTATCAACGATAAACACAAGCTGTGTGGATCTTTCAGTGCAGGAGATTCCCGTTATGGATGAGAGTAAGGGGAGTGTTGTTACACTGGGCTGCATACATTTAGTTTTGGTTCTGAGACTTCAGTCAGTCACAGGACTGTTTGGGAAGGTAAATCACAGATCAATTTAGAGTACCCCCCCCCCCCCCCCCCCCCAGATCAATCCACGTACCCCCGGGGACTCATACTCCACTTTGACAACCGCTGCCTTCCTTAGAAGGAGCCGTTAAAAACAGAAAGGGGTTAGCATCCAGTGGGCTACCTTACACAATTAAGAAAAATAAATGCCCGGTTTTTGGCGGTCCGTAGTTAACCATCACCTGCAAACCCACAGGACATAGCGCAGGCTTTGTGTTGCAAAACAAACAAAAATGCGATAATGCCCTCTGTGTGCTTTCACCTGCGTTTAGCATCTGTGCAGCCAGCCAGATATGCTAATGTGACGGCATGTTGCGCTGGCGAGAGGAGCGCGAACAATTGCTCATTCCAACCCCAACTCTGAGGGGAGAAAGCTGTGAGTAACGTGCCATGCCTCTTCGTAGTATCGCCGTGAGAGGGTTTTGCCGGCAGGTGGTTGAGGTGTGTAGAGGTGAGGTGCAGGGGAAATCAAACTGGCGAGCAAACGGCGCTCTTTCTCCATACAATTCTGACAAGAAGACACAGATGTGTGTGAGAGAGGGATAGATGGAGTCCGACAGGGACAGGCAAAAATGGAGAAAGAGAGAGGGAGATACAGTGAGATAGAGAGACGGTGGCAGAGAGAGAGAGAGACGGAAATAGAGACAGAAATAGAGACAGAGAGAGAGAGAGAGAGACGGAAATAGAGAGAGAGAGATAGGCAGAAATTGAGACAGACAGAGACAAATAGAGAGGGAGAGATATAGAGCCAAAGAAGGAGATAACGTTATGGTCCTATTGTTTGCCAGATAACATGAGATCAAGACCTACAGTTACTTTTTTTGATTAGTCACTTTTTTGGTGGGTTCCTAGCTCTGTATTAACCCCAGGCGCTAGGGACCACACCACCATTAGCTTATGCTAGCGCTAATAAATAACCGTACGGACTTGTCAGAGGAGTACAGAGGCCCTGCTGACTGTTGTTGGTTAGAATGTATTACCACCGCTGTGGCCAGGGGGGTGGGCTAGCTAGCTAGCGCTGTTAGCACTGCATGTCGATGACATTGCTAACGTAACGGATGACCTAACTGTCGGAACGAGACAAACTATGCCGCCTAGCACACTGTGACATTAGCACCACCCTTGCTGCCGCTGCCGCAATGGCTCTGGGCGTGTTGTCTTTCTCATGTGGATTCATGTTTATAGTCCACCCGGATTACCATGGGGGGGGGGGGGGGGGTTTATTTAATAAGTGTGCTTCTTCCCCGAGTTATTATGCAGAGAGTGTCAAACCCACTCATGACAATGCCGGAATATCTGGTAATGATCTGTGATGGGATGAAAACAATGTTTTTTCAGAGGATTTTTCATGAAAGGCTGTTCCTTTTTGTTTCTTTTTTTATTATTATTGTAATTGAATTGAGTGTGTGTGTGTGTGTGTGTGTGTGTGTGTGTGTGTGTGTGTGTGTGTGTGTGTGTGTGTGTGTGTGTGTGTGTGTGTGTGTGTGTGTGTGTGTGTGTGTGTGTGTGTGTGTGTGTGTGTGTGTGTGTGATCCCCTTAGCATGGAACAAAAAATACGATCAAACAAGAATACTGAATTTATAAACGTAAAATCAAATCATTCCATGAGATATTTGTTTATTAAAATTAGCTATCTTTATCGAACACCGCTGGATCATGCATATGCTGATATTAAATTGTTATTTCTGTGGACAATTATACAAGAATGGATTCATGTCGATTCATTTTTCCTTTTTTGGTGACACGCTACGCATTGTAAATTTTGCTCATGTAGTAATACAAATAATTGTAACACTTAAATAACGTTCAGTTTAAGTCATTTAAAAGCCTTTAGTTAATGATGAACTAATCATTAGCAAAACATTAATTTACAAGCCTTTAGTTAATGATTAACTAACCATTAATAAAACGTGAATATACATTTGTAGATGATTAATAAGTGCTATGTTAAAGGGAACCTATTTTACCACCAGGTGTGATGTTGATTAGCCATTACAAGACATATCAAGATCGACCCTATAGTGACACTATAAGTGGGAGTGTTCACCCAGATATATGATGAATAGATCAGCCTACCAGTTGGTACAGTCCACTGGATAGGCTGGTAGGATGAGCACTTATCTACAAATGTATATTCATGTTTTGTTAATGATAAGTTCATCACTAACGCCTTTATAAATTACTTATTACTGAACGTTATCATAAAGAGTTACCATACAAGTCGAACAAACCCAAACCCTTCAAATATAAAAGGGTAAATAAATAAAATAAACACACTGACACGCTTTCCTAATGGTGTGCAATAAAAAATACACAGCTTTTCTTTTTGCTGCTTCGACCCCTCTGTCTTTACAGTCAAAGCACTTGGGTTTCACCAACAAGGTCCATTCACACCCCATGCTTCCCCTGGAATACAGCCCAGATGCAGCGATAGCGATACCTCCTCCATAATGGATCCACGGTTGCACATGGCCCCACTCACTCATCCATAACCGATACACGACCTCACCTCCACCAACAGCTAGCTTCCCGCTATCGCAAAGCCAGGCCAGAGCAACAGCAACAGGGGTGCCAAGAGATAAGAGTACAGTAGAATGATGGGGTAGAGTTCAAAGTTGTTTATCATCTGCATGCAAAGGGCAGAGAGTGACGTCAGATCCAGCCTTCAGCAAGCGGTTTTTAGAAAATCAAGGCAAAATATTAGCAATTATCCTCCAAGCCGGCTCCGTTGGTCGCCTTTGGTATATCGAACATGAGTGTACCCTGATGAGTGCATTTGGAAAGCTTTGTAGATGCACTTCATTATCCTGGGGTGATTATGACCACTCTCTTGTAATGTGTTCCCGCGAGATGTGATGGCTTAATAACTCAAGAAAGTTAACACACACTCACAAACAATACATCAAGTGTATTCATTTCTCTATTTCATTCCACCTTGTGTTACATCTTTATTTTTTAAGTTATGCAAGTCATGTAAGATAAGTGGACTAAAATGATAGAGCACGTGTGCTTTTGCAAAGCACTCTGCAGTCACATTAAAACCTCCTTGAACGCGCTCACATACACACTGGTACTCTGACCGGCAGCCAATAGCTCAGTTCTGGCCAGTGTTTTTTCCTCTTGGCTCTTACTGAACACAGGAAAAACAGAAGTTAAGCCTTATCTTCTCACTCCCATCACTTTAATCACCCTCTGTAATTAGCTCTGCTCTCCCCCTAAATGTGCTTTACCTATTAATCCATTACTCACTCAATGTGTACAACAAAGACGCTTTAACACTTAGATTTGCAGAGTGTAATTTATAGCGCTCTTTGTTGAAATTATATGTCTCTTATCTAAATGTTTAGTTATAATATTTCTACTAACCTTGTGGTCTGATTAGTATAGCTACACTGCACTCTGTACAGAGGTGCACCAATTTTAATTGTATGCTTTTGTTGTTGAAATCTTGGACAAAATTGGCTAAATCGGCTGGTTGAATTTCTAAGTGAACAACTTAGTCAACTTAAGTGGGACCATCACCAATGACCATGACCACCATTTAGTAAATGGATAGGCTGTTAATTGTTAATTAATCTAAACAGGTGATCGCGATCAAGACTCATTAAAACAAGAGTCAAGTAAAGCTTCACAGAGAACTACTTGACATGAATAGTCCAAGGATGCCACCGACACATATTCTGTTCTGATCGACCTGCAATAATATCCCACTTCAATTTGATGTCTGTGACAAAGCAACCTCATCCTTGTCTATTTTAACATTGACATTACGTTCAGTAAGTTATCAAAAAACACACATAGACATGCATCTGTTTTGACTTGCGTACTCCTATATCCGTGCACACTTTAAGACTTAGACTATATTTATATTTAGACTATTGTCATATGTGTTTCTGTTCAATATTAAATTCATGCACCTTAGCCAAGTCAACGTCCTGTATGTCTCATAGTGTGCATAATAAAGTATTTTAGTTCAAAATTTCACAGGTTCTGATGCAGGCACGAACGTGTGTCTGAACCTTAGGTTAACGCATATTTTTTATATATTTGTAACATATTTAAAGACAAATATGCTAGGCATATATTCTTTCTTTAAATTATTTTTTATGAAGGCCTGCCCATGGCCCTTTTCATTAAGAACGTTTGACAATGAATAATAATTTAGCTAGGAGTAAAATGCCCTGGCTTCCGTCAGTCAGTTTATGTCACATGATGACTTCATCTGCCTTAACAGAATTGCAGCTGTAACCCCGGGACGCTGCAGACATGCTCAGCAATGTTTAGACTGTGACTTTCATTTGTGTTTAGATAAAACGTGATGAATTAATCAAATTAGTATAAGCAGTTTAAGATGTCGCCTTCTCTGGAACGCCCCAGCCTACCCCCGAGATCCTAATAAGGCTGGGAACTTCATACTGCAGCTTAGCACTACGCAACAGTCTGTCTTTCCCCCTGCAACAGGTAGTCACAGTGAGGTGACATCTCATTCACTGAGACAACCTCCAACATGGCAGTTTTTAGCCAGAGTTTAAAATGCCATTTAATTGAGATCCTGAGTAGCTTTCTCAGCAATGACCTGGTCAAACAATGGTCTGTCTCTCGTTGAGGCTACTATAAAGCTTGCCTTAGAAGCACACGCCTTGAACGACAACTAAATAACGGTAGAGTCCTTTACTTTCACTATCGATATGCAGTCGCTTTTTTATTTTTTTACTGGGCTTTCTAGCTTTCATCCAAAGTGTCTTGACAGTGAATTCAGATACAGGTAAATTACATGAATCTGAGCAGGAAACGGGGTGAGACACAGGTGCACTGCGGACACGGGCGATCGAACCCAGTACCTTTCAGCTGGGAGTCGATCGCCCTGACCACTAGAGCGTCCTGCCCCGCCTCAGCTACCGACAGACTTCCTACGACGACGGCGGCGGCGGCGGATGGCGTGCGTTTGCCGCTTTTTAACTGGGAGCACCTGGCCCTGTAGAGGTCTCTGCACGGCCCTGTTCAGACGCGCCAAAGAGGGAGTTAGAAAAGGGTTTGCTTGGGTCTTGTTAACTATTATTATTATTGAACTATTTTTAAGCGGGTGTCAGGGTTTGGTAGCGTCAAAACGCATACATTAATAAAAAACAAAACAATGTCCTTTGATTGTTTCCGACACTCAAGAAAAATGTTCCACAGCCTATTACACCACGCCACACCGCATACGAGCAACGTGCCTCGGAACACAATACACCTCTGAATGTTTCTGTGTAGGTCTAATTGCCACGTCAGCATCGCCGGGAGGTTGGTCCTTAACCTATTATGAAATACAGGTTCTATATCCATCTGCTCCTCTGGTGAAAATTACCCTTAGGCTACGACATGGGAGCCCCATCGCTCTATAGTTATTAAAAATGCCATTTGACTTTACGTGAGCCAAAACAACCAAACGCCGCCCATCGCCACCTGAATATCAAATAAATACATTTGAATTTGTTATGCAATGGTTAGGAATGAATTTATAATTTTTTTTGAGCTTTGAGCTGAAGTGCAACACTGAAATTTACAGCGTACTGTGATTATATCTCTTTAGCAGTTATTAACATACAAAGTGCGTTCTACATTCACTTCCTTTTTTTCCATCTTTCATATTAGCTGTGACACCGAGTTTGAGCTTATAATTAATCGGCATTCCTTTGGAACTTGGCGCTGTAAAAATGAGAGACGCAACATTCAGTTGCTCTTATTTCTGGCTGTGGTTCGCATCTGAACTCAACTGAATAGTGTCAAATCAATTCCTTTTCAAAAGGTTAAATTTTTTGTGTTGTCGGTTTCAATGTTTTGCACTGTATCTACTAGTTTTAATAAGCAAACATGGGGTAAAATGTATTTCAATAATTTAAATGTTAATTCAAATTGTATACATGTTTAGTCTAGTCTCGATGTAACCCCAGGAACTCTGTTGGTCTAAGAGTTTTTCCATAGGTCACATGGATCGGGCTGCACAACCGTCAGAACCTCTCGGTACAACCCTGTCTGTTTAACAGCAGTGGTTCCCAACCTCTTTCATGCTACAGATTGGACCTCTGGTTGTCAGATGTTCACAGACTGGTTTTATGAGAACGAGAAGGCTGGCCTGATTACCGGCGTTAATGACATCTTGCCATTACTAAACACATACCATTGCACTGACCAATTCCTCGAGTAGCTGTAGTCTGATCCACAGACTACTATCAGTGGTTGAGAACAGCTATTCAGGAACAAAGAACCAGGATTATCCTCCACTCCACGGTCAGGGGAAAGAAATCAAAACTGGCACAACTTGTGATTGAAGACAACTTAAATCCCTCACGCTCTACTAGGTCATTCCAAAAGAACCCATGGCCGCCTCTTTCTGGAGGGCAGCCACCACCAACGCTTCCAATAAAAGCAGCAGTAGCAGAAGAAGAAAAATAACAGGGGAGGATAAAGGGTTGAATTAAAAAGCCATTCAGTCAGGCCCCACGATTGCATCCTTCCTCTTCATCAGGCCACTGATGTGATGAGTGACCCCGTGGTTGTCACCCACGCCCTGTACACCATCGATCTGCTCCCTACCGCCTGGGTATGGTGGGGTGGGGGTTGGAGTTGGGAGCTGCCTGGCTTCCAGCGGCCTGCTTTTATTACATCCACAGTCCTTAAAGGAGGCCCCTTTAATGAGCGATGAGGACAATACAGCCTTGACACATACAAGCTGTGACAAACATACCCACACATTTAACACGCAGACAGGCAGGCATGCATAGGCGCTTACACATACAAGGACGCGCGTGGATATAAGCAGGCCATACGCAGGCTAGGACGCGGTGACTTGCACACAAACGCACTATGCTCACACATAGACACAGGCAGGCACCCATACAAACATGCACATACCAAGAACTTGTCAGCATACACACACATGCATACACAATGAATTTCGGACAAACACATGCTCAAACACACACACACACACACACACACACACACACAGGCAGGCATCAACACACATACATGTGCACGTAAGCAAGTACTTGTATGCAGGCAGGCACACACGGTAATATTATTCCTTCTGAACACGTTCAATGCACACACTAATTCACTTGCACACATGCTAGGAAGCATTGATTAGCAGGGACAATTTCTCATATGTGGGCAGCAGGAGATGGGGGTGGTGGGGGGGTTAATCCTCTGTTGTCACTGGGTAATGAAGCTGTACCACAGATCCAGACAGGAAAGGCTAACTGGGCATCTCTGGAGTAAAGGGGGGTCGGTGGTCCGCGATCATGTCAATCCAGGCTGCCATTGTAGAAAGACCCCGGAAAAATGTGCCCTTGATTCAGGAATCAAAAAATAATTCACCCGACGTTAACTATATGTTGAACATGATTAATGCTGCTTTAGCTTTAAAAAGGGTTGCATAATACATCATTTGACAGTTTAATTTCTTACATTGTATTAATTGTGGTTAGGCATGTTGCATTATCTAAAACTAGTAGTATGTTTCTAATTTAGTATAAAAAATGGCCCCTTTTACCCCCAAAGGCTTATAGCCTCTCAATTCTAATACAGTCGTATCTCTAAGTAAGTAAAGAACCTGGTTTGCCACTCACGGTAACTTAACGCTGAATGCTGCCTGTTGCCAATTGAATCTGTGCTGAGTGATAAACATTAAAAACGCTTCATTTCCGATTGCTAATTGACGGAACGCGGCCTTAGCTATCAGGTTAGTTTAGCTAATGAGGATAATTGTCTTTGAACGTAGCTCTACATATCAGATTATCACTAAATATGGAATGATAATGGCTAAAAAGGCGGATTGCCTCTGAATGTAGCCTTATCTATCATGTGAGAGGTAATGTGGCACATTTTCTCTGAACGTAGCCTTACCTATCAGTGCTAAATATGCTATTAGCATGGCCAATAAGGCAGTTTTCCTCTAAATGCAGCCTTACTATCAGGTGACAGCTAATATGGCTACCTTTCTCTGAATGAAGCCTTACCTATGAGGTTTGAGCTTAATGTGGTATTAATGGATAATAAGTCAGTTTGCCTTTGAATGTAGCCTTACCTATTGGGTTAGTGAATGTAGGCTTACTTATCAGGGCTAAATATATTATTGGCAGCAGTAGGACAGCAGAAAGTACAGGACATTTATCAATTGATGTACTTCCTAACATATAAACATATATGTAAACATTGTAAACACGGATCAGGTAGCAATTATTAACAGTCTATGCTACATGATTGACCATTATACGTAGATGATACGTTTTATTGAAAGCACAGCAGGTATAATAAAAACACGGGTCAAGCTGCTTGGAACAATTCCCGCTAGCAGCAGTGTTTGAAAACATCATCATTACAAGATAATCAAGTGTCACACGGAGGTTATTAAAACAGCTAGCGGGTGTGTGCTGTTGTGATTGGCCAATTAGGGCCTGTCTGAATAATTAATTAGCTTGGTTCTCCTTTTAAAGTCTACTTTGTTCCCGTGTTGCAGATAAGCACACGCGTGCAACCGTATGCGCCCGTCTGTCCGCATCGGTGCGCCAGCTTGCGGTCTGAAATCCGTCGACGATGACCGATTTGTTTTGACGTGGCACCTGTCAACTCTGATTTATCCATCCCAGGGAACGGTCTCAACGCAGCGCGTTTCACAAGCTGCGAGGAAATGAAGAGGTGAGCAGAGAGGGGCCGGATGTGGACGTGTATTTTGTAGGGATGCAGTCAACCAAACAAAGTCTTGGTCGACTGAAATTCGACCAATCGAGTTGATGGGGAAAACATATTCATATATAATATATCATATTTTAGATCAAGTGAATCGGCCACAGTGCATTCTACTCTACCTGCTAGCCTAAATATCACGCAAGTGCTGTTTGGAGATGGTCAGTGGGTTTCACATCTTTTAAAGGTTTTGTTCTGTGTTTAATATAATGGGCCCCAATGGATGGTAAGGTTCCTGCTAAGGTGCCAATTCTGATGTGTTCACACTCAAAGCCTATTTAGCATTAAACAAGAAAGTTGACGGAGAATCGCAGACACCATGAAAAATATATAACTTATGCCTTTACATTTACACTACATTTACACACAGCTTTGAAAATCCTGCCCCCGAAAATAATTGATTAAGAAGCGTTTCTTTCCTTGTCAAGGAAAGCTATTGTCCGACCAATGACAATTTGGTTGAACACGTGCATACCAACCAATTGACCAACCGACCAGAACCTGACAGCCCTAGTAATTTGATGGTTCATACAGATTGTGTGTCAGAGATTAGCTAAAAGCTGTAGACACGTACACATACTCCACACCTCCTTGCACGCATGCATGTACGCTCACATACAAACGCACGTCAGTCAGTCACTCAGTCAATCAGTCACTCAGTCACTCACTCACATACACACTGGCCCCACTCAACTGGCCACCATTACATGGTTTGGGGGGTACCCTGATATATATATATATATATATATATATATATATATATATATATATATATATATATATATATATATATATATATATATATATACCTGTGTGTGTGTGTGTGTGTGTGTGTGTGTGTGTGTGTGTGATATATATATATATATATAAATTATTTATTTTGTGTATAACGAAACAAATTACCTTGCATCCACATTATGAATGGTCGCTAATGGGACCATTTTGGTTGCAGTTTTGATCCCTGCATATTGCTAGAGGATTTCTACAGGTTTGCTGCAGACAATGGGGTTCAAACCTCCAAACGTTTCAGCTGACACCCTAATCGCTCCACTGTCCCGCCCCCAATCCCTTCCCCTCCCCAATGTTCATCAGAGTGAGTCCTTGCTTCCGACCCCTGGAATGGTCTTTTTTTTTTCTCCCCCGCATTCATCTGCAAAGCATCCTCCCACCTCTGTAACAACTTTCCAATTAAAAAATGGCACGCACAATTAGAGCTAAAAAATTCATGATCCAATAAAGCTACGGCGTCAGGCCTGATATTATCTCCCGCTAAAGCAAAAGGTCAAAGGACACATATATTACGGAGGAATGATTAGTGCGATGAGTACAGGGCAGGGTTTTTAATACAGTCGACCATGGCGGTGCATTAATAACCCAACGTTATTTATAAAGAATCGTATTCACAGGGAAAAGTAAGGAAGTGTTCTTAAGTACATATACTGTGGAAGAAGTACTGTAGCTCTTAATTGTTTGTTGATAAATACACTGTTGCCATTGTCAATTATCTCTTTGTCAGTATATCTTAACAAATGTCCTGCCTGGGATTAACAAAGTACATTTGATCTTATCTTATAACTAACAAAGACCTAAGTCTATGAGGGTGGCCCGTGTTAGTATGTTTCTAAGGATCGTCGTGAATGAACAATCCATGCTCAAGCACATGTTCTGTTCCTAGTTTGTGTTTACTTGATTCTTCATTCTGTAGTGCAGTAAGGGTCCAAATGTTCTCTAATATCTAACCCTGCATTGTTTTACCTGCCAAATGGTCAAATCTGTCCGCCATTGGCTCGTGGCAGGTGTTCATTTTGGACCCTGATGCAGTTTTCTTTTTCTTTTAGGGTTTGGACCCTGCATCGACACACTTTGCAATGAGCTCCCTCTTTTCTTTCTCTCTTTAACCTTTGTAGTTTAAATTTAGAGAACTATGAACTGCACATTGTTTGTGTTTTATAACTTTTCCGATGGCCTTACAGATCTACTCAATGATAGATTGTCAGGCAGAAACTTTTCCAAATTTTGCTCTTTCTGTGAATGCATACCACACACCTTCGACAATGCCACAATAAATACCCTGACAGAAAAAGAAAAATATAGACTTTTTGTTGAATTTGAGATGGTATGTCAGATTGTTTGGTTAACTAACCAAAGGAGAACAAAAATATATATTTTCCACGGCGTTCAGAGATAGTAAATCCCCATATAACGATGTTTTCCACCATGGAGCGGAAACTATTCATCTTGAATAGATATAGTGCTCTGGAAATGGCTTCAGGTATGTGATCTCCCAGGAAATTTTGTTATTTCTGAGGATTTATTTCACCGTAGCTTAGAGGCTTGGCCTGCACACAACTTCCATATTGTTTCATACAATGGTAGAACAACAAAGAAGATTGTATAGCAAATTGTCTTTCTATTGTTGCTAAAAATGATTGCAGTGCTTCTTGTAAAATAATGACCGGTGACGTCTTACGATCGGATCTATTTTCTGATGTCTGATTGTGTTTGTACGGACTACTAGTTTTACAAGACTACATTTACATCTGCTGCAGCATGGGAGCACAACCAGTACTTAAGACAGGTGTTGTTAGAGCTTTATTGGTGAATATTTACAGGATGTGCACAAAATGCCTTTGTCTTTAAGTTGGGAAATAACATTAAAACGATGTGTTTGTATTAGTGATAGCTCTTTGCCATTTGCCATGGACAACCAATGCAACACAAATGTCATACGGTGACCTTTGACCGTATGACATTTGACCTTATGACCTTACACCAGTGCAATGTACACACATTGAATGAATTCATGGATCAATCCATTAATCTACTGTGGCTGTTTGGATGATGATTGTAGGAAAAAAACAAGAATGCCCACGAATCACATATCTTAGCACACATGTAGCAAATATATGATCATATATATATATACCGTCTTCTGACATGCCAATAGGAATATGTTATATGTTATCGGTGTTAGGAAATGAGGCTTACTTTTCTCTCTGACAAATGCATAATCACTATAAAGTGAAGCAAAGCCAGGCTATTTCAAGCAGAATAATTATTTCCTAGAGTTTATAAACCGATTAGATGCAGCAACAAGCTGCTTCATTAACCACTGATCAAGACATTCAATGGATAAGTTGATTCAAAGAAAAAAAAAATCCTCTGTCCAAATCCCCCCATGTTGTAAAATTAACTATTAAAATGTATATTAATGTCATTACTGTAATGCTGTATGTAATTACTGTTGCCGTATTTCCACGCTTTAAAATTATTTACATACCCTTGAGTCGTTTGGGGTAATAATGTCAAAATAATAAAATAGGAGAATAGTGGGATCTTGCATGCGGTAGATTCAATGACTTGCAGTGTACATGTATTCCATAAGCTTGGTTTTGGCCCTTTTATCTTCTGTCTGAAAAATAGTACTCCTACCATCAAAGTTAGGTGGTCATTTTACCCCAACACACTGAAATACATTCCAAATATTATTTTTTAAATATATAAACATGGCCCTAGTCTCTCGGTGACAGGGAGCAGGACGGCCATTTTGCCACCAACATGGCCGCCTCTCAAACACACTGCCACACTCAACCATGTGTGTTGAAGTCTGGGCATGTCGAACAGGCACTCAGTCCAGCTCATTTACATTTTTGTCTGTATCTGGTTGAATTCAGACAGCGCCAAGCTTGTAGGGCCAGAAACAATCGAAGCGGGGTGAAGCCCATTCGTATGGTTTGATCTCCCAGACAGCGTCTTTAGCTTGTCTATCTACTAGGAAGGGTAGGAAACCTATGCTTGATCCATTGGTTGAGCTTAAACCTTACATATACTGATTTTAATAATGTATCTAGCCATGTAATTCGATTTCTTACCGTTTCTCCTTTCCATGATTACTGGACCCACATTGTCAAACCAATTGTAATATCTGTAAACACAGTAGGTAAACACACTTGTAGCACTTTTTAGTGAATTAAGATGCATGTTGTGAGCAGGGAGTGGTTAAATCTCTTGGTCAAATGCCTACAGTAGATTGGCATAAGAGGGAGTCAACACCCTAACCACTAGGCTATCCTTCCCATAATGGTCCCTAATTCTATGATCACCTGCCCACTGCGGAGACACACACACACACACACACACACACACACACACACACACACACACACACACACACACACACACACACACACACACACACACACACACACACACACACACACACACACACACACACACACACACACACACACACACAGAGACACAGATGCTGCAAAGCATGGCCACCCAGAAAGCGATGTTGTTGTTTGCTCACTGGCTGTAGGCACTGGATGCTTGGAGCTATGTTCCATCTCCCAGCATGGTCGATGTGCAGTAACTACACGTCTTGTCTGAGGAAAGAACAGAAAAACTGCTCGCACTCACAGAGTATGATACCCGAGGAACACACTGCCTAGGGCCCGGGGCTTCGTAATTTCTTTTCAACAAGGGCTAACCCTACCAGCAAAGATGACTTTCAAAGCCATTTCTCTTCCCTGTAGAAGGCTTGTTTCTTTTTCTTTTCAATTCTTCTTCCTCAAGACATTGGAAGAAGAACATTTTCTTTCAAAAACACCCAAATCCCACGATGTTTTTGAAAAAGGTAAACTTGAATAAGTTGATTCTGACGTCAAAGAAGCTTGCTGTCTTTCTGGCAGTTGCTTGGATGAAGCAATACAGCAGAACATGGCAGAATGGAGTTTGCAATCGTCCTCTTTACCGACATAATGGAGAAATTGGTGCTTATTCTGAGCTACCTTTCTTGGTGAGATTTTGTGACTCCTGGCGTTCTCTTCATATATATGTATATATATATATATATATAATGTTATTCTTTTTTGTTTTTTTTTACTCCTTTAGAATTCTTCACTAGCAATTTACAAGGAAGCAACTAGCTGGCAGGATTTGAGTCGTACAGTAGTTAGACACATGGCTAACAATGACGTGTGAAATGGGAAACCGTGTGACATGAAAAAAAGCCGCTGCCAGATCCTGCAGTTTGCGAGGGGAATGAAGAACAAAACAACGTCATCCATTTACTCTTAAAACTTTGGGCTGTGACTGTTGATCCAATCCTAAATGACCTTGTAATCACTGGGGTGAGTGGAGATTAAGGTGCCGACTCGAAGGTACTTAGACCTTTCCTCTACAATCTTTCCTCTCATCTGACTGAATCCAAGATGTCCCCTCTAAATAAGTTCCAGTTCTACCACCTTATTTAGTTTTCCTTCAGCTATGCAGCTTTGAATACCTGCACCCACCCTCATACACACACACACAAATATACACCCACAGACACACATTATGATATTTTGCACTTCAACCAGTAGGACAATTTACCATTCATGACTTATTCATTGCTTAAACAAACTTAATTTGAGCATGCAGCCCTGCCGAATAGGTCCCCCGCCACCGAATGCGGTACTCTTAATTGGTATTCTTGGCTCCCGGGTGTCACTTGGGCAGAGTCAATTAGCCTATCGTCTGTATGCAGGACCCCTCTAAAGTGTGGCGGTACATGAGAGGAGCATCAGAGATCCAAGTACACAAGGTCAGCGCAAAATGGGCTGGTGGTTCTGTCGGCTGACTTTATTCATAACACTTCTCCTTCCTTCTCTCTCCTTTCTTCACCTTTTTGTTATCTTTGTCTCCCCCCAACTCTGTCCACCACCGAACACAAGTAGTAGTATTTTGTCACTTCGGAGACCCTTTCATCCAATGACTTGCAGTGAATACATGTCATCACTGAACCGGCGTTATGCATCTGCAGGTACTGCGTGGATAACTGCGGAGATTGAACCCAGTACCCAGTTCTCCTTACTATTTAGTCATTTCAGGTGACATTTATACAAACATTTATCCCAAAGTCAAGAAACTTTTGGCTGTGAGTCTGAACATCCTAACCACCTCACTGGCCTGCCCCTTCCTCCTTACTTCCTTTCTTTCTCTCTCTTGTCTCTTCCCTGATTGTCTCCACCACCAAACACAGTAGTACTATTTACTATATACTGTACGTACTATTTAATCATTCAGCTAGGCTTTTATCCAAGGTGACTCACAGTGAATTTGGCTATATCTCGATGGGCTGGGCCGGTCTAGGCCTAAATGACAGGGCCGATTTTAATTTTTGTCCAAGTCCACCCCTGGTCCAGCTCAGTTTCTGTCATGTAAACTAACTGTAACTGATCACTCTGTGGGGTACGGTGGGTTTACCTGGGAAGGGGGGCTTGTCCTTGGCACGTAGCTTAGTGGTGGGACTGTTACGGTGCAGAAGAGGAGGAGGAGGAGGTGGAGGAGGCCTGTTTGCCTTCCGATCTGAGAGGGAGGTTGGTTCAACAGCAGTCTGGAAACTGGATGCTTACCCTGGGGTTCCACCACCACATGGCTTAGTTAGCCACTGTACCACAGCCTGGCGCAAATCTTTATTATGGAGATCATTCTGGACTGTTCTAGCCATCTAGCCATCTACCTATGCATTTGTCAACCTGTCTGTCTATGTATTTGTCAAATCTGTCTGTCCACCTAGAGACCTAACTGTCTTTGCATTTGTCTATCTACCTGTTGGTCTGTCTACGTATCTATCTACTCTCTATATCTATATGTCTGCTTAGCCATGCATCTATCCATCTGTGTATTCTGCTGTCTTTCGTTGTTAAAATATTCTAGCAAAGTTTGAGACTCTGTTTGTGGCTCTGTAGTGTTGCTGTTTGAGGCCTTTTATCTGAGAATTAGTTATTTACCATGTGCATAAGGCAAATCAGAACATACATAACATTATATGACAATATTTTATCCCAACAAATGCAATGAAAACCTTTGAATAATAGCTCTAAACGCCTCAGTCAATTAATTGACGATTCGTTCAGTGTGTAGCTCTCTGCAGATGTTGTACTGAAGAACACAAACCTTCCTTGATCAGTTAATCCTCAAGCTCCCTAAAATAGTGTTGTCGTATTGTGCGTGTGTGTTGTTTCGGTGGCACACTATTCCTTATTTGCGTACGAGAATACGCGAATGTGTGATGTTGTGGTGCATACGAGGACAATGACGGACAATTCTGGGGATGTCTCCATGGTTACGACAAAGTGGCTTTTTACACACAAATAAACGATGGCCTGACATTCTCACTTGCCTTGCTGAAATATTTCAAACCGTATGAAATCTATACTGTCACTTATCCATAGTTATGACACTTAACAGTTATAACACAAGCTCTTTGGAAACGTGGACGTTTTTTCGTTCAATTTGTTTTTAATAAAATATAGATGCAGCCAAACTGTAAAATATATAAAGATGTTATCCAGTGCACGTGGAAGCTTGTGCGATGAATCAATGTGTGAGGAGGAGACTGCAAGACAAGATCAGAAATAAAATATTCCATTAGTCCTGCAAAAACAGGCTACGCTATCAAACCCAGTTACTGGTGATAGGAACATCTGATCGTGGCCCGACTCTGACATTTGCTAATAAATTTATCTTTTTTTATTTTTTGCATTTTCCCCTCGACATAAAAAAGTAATTTGACCTCCAATTTTCAATTGAACCTTGACGACAAAACGGAAGATAAAATAAAGAAGGGATGAAAGAATTTGACGGCTCACGAACAAGGGAAAGATCGTTAGCAGCTCACGGCGCGTGTCACCGAGAGATTTGTACAGGAGCTGATAGCCAGCGACTGTCAGCGAGGCGATACCGCTGAACCAATGACACAGTTAGAGCACCACAGAGGAAGAATTAATTAATACCATCTTATTATTATCTGCGGGGGAGAGGGAGCAGAGGAGGGGTGGGGGGCATTAGAGGACATTACCGTTACCCACCCAGCTGATATGAAATTTGCTGATGAAAGCCAGCTGCTTTTTCAATGCGGTGTTAAATGAATGGTACCGTGTGTTTTAGGATAATAATAAGAAGAAATTGCATTTACTTAAACCCAATTCCAACCTCGGTGGTCATGCTACGCAGTTCACTATGCATGTCTCATTCTATTCACACACACACACACACACACACACACACACACACACACACACACACACACACACACACACACACACACACACACACACACACACACACACACACACACACACACACACACGCAGGGAACCTCCAAACTGGTAACTGAGAATCTAACTGGCGACCCTTCAATTGCGCGATGACCTGAGTCACTTGTGTATTATTTACATTCACACAAAGACTCTGGTTTTTATCATGCTGTTGAAACACAAGTGGCATGGCCCGGTACCATATCGCGGTTACCATGTGACACAGGATGCCAATGGGAAACTGTCTGGTGCAGACCTTGTGCTGTATCACAGCTTTGCTGAATTCTAGTTTACAGGTACGCAAACGGTCGATCATAATTCCGCGTGGAATCTTTCCGCGGTGTGTTCTACTCCACGTTCCCGTTGTGCCTCTCCATGAGCCAATAAACATGCACCTTATGCCGTATATTACTAATACTTCTGCCATCTTTCATTATATTCAGATTTGCTTTGTTTTCAGTAATAAATCTTGAGAGCACTAGTTCCTCAACCAAATCAGATATCATAATTTCCTCGACCCAATACCTCAACATCAATAATGAACACATATTGTCTTGTGGTATTGACTACTTTGCTCCACATAAATAACAAATTATATTGATTATAGCCCAGCAGGTAAAGGAATCTATTTGTTTTTCTTTCTCAAGTCAGCTAAAATAAAATAGCGTTGGATGTTAGGATAATGCAGCCTTTAAAAAAAGGACAGATACATTATACACTAGACATGTAGTCACGATATGACCTAAACTGTTAAAATGCAAGATGACAGCTGTACTCGCTCTTTCTGTACCTAATCTAACTCACCTGGTTCATTTTTGGCTTAAATTAAATACCAGTGAATACAGTGCTATGCCTTTTCAACTTGGTGATTTACTGCATGAATTGGCGCATAAAGGAAGTCGACATGGCTATAATTCATCGGTACTTGATCAGGGCTTGTGACCTTTGTTTTGAAACTTAAAAAAGGGAAAGTGCTAGAAAAACAAAAAAAATAATAATTTATGACGGTAATCTTGGAACAGGATAAAAAGACTCCGGCAAAGCTTTTTATTTCAGATGTCACTCTGTGTCAGCCACTAACACCCCACTTTCTAAAACGACGTTGACCGCTGTGTTTGAAGGCTACCAATGTTTACCTCACCCTCCGACTGGTGGTTGACACCTCCCCAGGGATGACAGTCAGGGTGGGTCGGGGGGGGGGGGGGGGGGGGGGGGGGGGGGGGGAAGGTGCTGGTGCTACAGCCGCAGTGAACCTTGGCCGACACCACCCACAAATAACTGTCATATTGAATCTGCAGAGGGATTCACCATGGTTTGTCAGCTTCACTTTTTACTTTTCTACAATTGTTAGAACGGAGAAATATGTCCAGAGCAACTGCCATTGAATTCGGATACACATCAATAGGGAGCCAGGTAGGGGTTTCACCTTTTTGCTCAAGGACGCCTACAGGTTAGGCTGCAGACATTGGGGAGCAAACCGAGTACCTTTGAGACCAGAGTCGCAACAATGTAGCCACTACTACAGTGCCCCACTAGTACTGCCCTACCCTCCTAGCTTGACAATGTCACCGGTATAATAGCTATAATTAGTCCTTGCTTTGGGAAGATACTGGGTTGTCCCCTCTGAGTGTATAGCCGTGTATCTTCCGGTGCCATTCATGCATAATAACATATACCCATATAATAGTGATTATATATTGTCAGTGTGTTTTCTTCAACAGCTGTGGCACTTTACCGATAGTGAAAATGCACTCAAAATACTCGAGGGAAAAGAGAAGCGTAAGGAATAACCAGGTGTCAAGTAAATTCACATATCAACTCACACACACGCACATGCTCCGGGGAAGAAGGACACAGGGCGCCATATCTTCTATCAGGCGCTGACAGGTGCTAACCAAGCTAGCCGCCACCTGTGGCCACCCACGCCAAGTTTCATGCAATATTACGAATGGCGGATCCATCCAAAACCGAAGCTACCCGCTGCCCCAGTCGGTTAATTAATCCTCTCCCCTCCCACCACACTCTTCGTTCAGCGTTGTGCCAATTAGCGAAACCACACATTTCTCTTTCCCACTTAACACTATTTTAACAACTATCTCGGAGGTGTCCTTGAGATACTCACAAACCCCTTCGCTCCAAAAACACGCCGCACTCGAGGGAGGAGAGTGCTGTGGTCGCCCGCTTTGGATGTTTATAATTAAAGTTTAAAAATACCTAGCTATATACATGATTGATATAATACCTTGTCAGTATGTGTTAGTATGTATTATGTCAAGTGTTCCGATTTGGTGTTAACATACACTGTTTCCTTTATCTTCCAAATGTCGTTTTACTTTTTTTGGGTCGTATTGCTAGGAACATCTGCTTGCGACTTTTAATACTCATCGGCCAAACGACCTTAGGAGTCACCTTGGGAGTATTGCAGACTGTTCTGCATTAAACCCTTCTGTTTGGCTATTTGAAATCTCTAGAGACAGGATCTCCAGGAGCGAAGAGT
This sequence comes from Lota lota, assembly GCA_026745465.1. Taxonomy (NCBI): domain Eukaryota; kingdom Metazoa; phylum Chordata; class Actinopteri; order Gadiformes; family Lotidae; genus Lota; species Lota lota. The sequence continues at coordinate 238,180 of JACYXH010000739.1, forward strand.
AAAAAGAAATGTGACGAAGAGAAAGTATAAGCGAGAGATGCGAGTTTGATGTCCATCAGAGCATAAGGTGAAACATATGGCTTGCAGTTACTCTTTACCGTCCACAAGCTATCCTTCGGCCTCGCAGTCGATTTTATCGTAGATTTGTGTTTACAGTTGGACAGAACACCGAGAGGTTCTGGCCACAGCGAAGCATCCAGTCCAGATTCTGGTGCTTGGTGTGAACAGCCTGCAAGTTCAAACACAAACTATCCCTCGCCTGGCATCACTGCAATCAAATATATGGGGACATTCTCCAGGCTTCAGGCATTAGGCTCCAACATGTACTTGATATATGCTGTATTCATGGATCTATTGTACTGCTAGATGTACTTCCAGGCAAGAAATTTCCGACGTGTTTTTTCAACCCATTTTTCTTTTTGATGAAGGCATTTAGATTTATTTGGATGACTTACAAAGATGAAGTCATCATCTTTGTATTTGACTTTGTAAACTTTTTTATTCATGATTATTTATAGATATCAATAATATTTTTCTGGTTTATAATGAAAACATTATGGTTTCAAGTGACTTCATTAATAAACCCTATTTATTCCTGATTCATTATATATAGCACATAAAAAACCCACAGACTGTAGTGCAGTAATCCTTATTATTGGACACACATGGATAAAAAGTATATCCACCGGACAAACAGTGATGAAATGAAGCACTCCACAGCAGTACTTTATGTGCATCTTCCCAACATCTTAGTGTTGGTGCTAGATTGATTGATTAAATGAAGGTGTTTATGCTTGCTGGCAACACCACATGCTCCAACACTATTAGCAGAGCTCCAGGGAATAAAGTCTCCTCGCAGAGTTAATTCTCAGAAAGATTAATGAAGGAAGCCTTCCGGATTTTTTTAAGTTAACAGTTTCAGCTGTACAACCGAGGAAAAATAAAGACAGAGTAGGTAATAAATATATCTTTCCAGGGGTGGAATTTGTTTTTATGTGGCGATAAGAGCAAGAGTATTTTTTATTTATAATTACAAATTATTGTTATTTAGTGCTTTTATACACTTTTATCCAAAGCAAATTGCAGTCAATTCAGCTACAGGTCATTAGGGGCAGGTAGTTCTATCTGTCTGTCTAGCCACTCATCTCTCCATCCATCCAAACACTTCTTTATATAGAGGTACTCCTTGACAACTCCGGGCAGAGGGGTTCAAGTCTATCCCAGCAGGCTATCCCCTGTACTTTCTCAAATTGAACTGTTATTCGGGCTAACTGTGAGGTTGCTCTTGACTATGCTTGGTAGATGGCTGGGACTCAAAGCACCTGCAGGACACTCGCCCACCCAGGAACACGAAAAGAACATGAGAACTCGTGGACAGCACTCAAGCTGGAAATCGAACCAGCACCACCGCCACAGGCCTTTGTAGTTGAAAGGCCAACCGCACACCATGGCACAGAAATATACTGAAGGGCCCTCCAACTATTAGGTTAGTCCATGCTGTGTTCAACACAGTCCCTCCCGTTGAGTTCAGCAAGAGGCCAATGATGTCTCAACACCTAACCCAACCTGTGAAATCCCACCCCCAGCAGTGTATTGCCTGTCTTGTCTGTATTGTATGCCCACTACATGCCGCTCCAACTTAACCACTGAAGACTGCATAATGTTGTCTGCTTTCTTTCATGGTTAGTGCTTAAGTCGAGTCCACTTTTAGTTAATGTCTGAAGTTCTTTCTACTGTATTTTGTTACAGAATTGTTTATCAGTCCGGCAGAAACAATTCTGAGAGGCAGATTGATTTAAATGTACCCTGAATTTATTTTATTAAAATCCCTCACATCCCACAGTTTGATAACCAAAATAAAACTAAGCTTAAGTGTATTTTCCGATAGGATTTGATAGATAATAAGCCTTTATTTGTGTGAACCCAGCAAGAAATACAGGTTTTATCCGGCCTTTTTCTTATTGACCTTTCTAGATGAATACTTAATGGTAGTAATGTACAATCCTTGTTAAAGGGCCTTTTAGAATATAGTTTTGGTTGACAGAAATATTAAACAATAGTAACTGTTTGCTGTATCAGCTGTTTATATGGTCTGCGTTTGACATGGCTCAACATAATGACCATAGCAGGAGCAGAAGTTAAAATAACTTAATAGCTCAAATGATCCTAGAAGTTACAAAAATATGCTTGACATTTAAAGTATGTAGGCAAATTTGCAAGACTTTGGCCAGTGCTAATATGTATTAAGATATTTAATAATATCTGTTGCATATATGGCTGGATGCGGTGTAGAAAGATGACATGACTTTATCTCATCCTGTGTATGTGGAAAGAAATTTAGTTGCATTCATAAATGTAAAAATTTCACAACAAATCTAATTCAATTTACCAGTTGCCACTTAATTATAAAGACACTTTCCGAAGATTCACCGTGCATAGACGGTGTTGAAATAAACCAACAAGTAAACAAATATATAAATAAGGAATTTCATGCCCTTTATTCATTTCTATGCAGAAAAGAGACGATGACCTGCAAGTCAGTGTAATTGTTCCCAGCTTGGATGAACAAATTGTTTTAGCCTGAATCACTATTTAAATATAGTTTCGATAATGTGTGTGTGTGTGTGGGGGTCTCCTTGGTAGAATCCCTGTGAGACTCAACGGTTTGAATCAGAAGTTGTCACCTCTCTCTGTCTGTTGGGTGTCTCTGTGAATACAAATGAACGTGGTGAGATATCCTGCCTCCCAAAGTTTCAAGTTCTCAACAAGTACACCTCTATACGCCTACCTAATGTCCGTTACGTGCCCAGCGGAAACCGAGCCGGTAATGTGTGTGGAATTTCTATTTAGTTTTATTTATTACGTTTTTTTTTCTCTGACTCAGCATTTTTGATCTGTTCACTAAACTCAGGCGAGTCAGTGATGGACCTGGAAATGTATGTCATATCGCTCTTCTCTTTGACAGCAAGAGACGAGAGGAGGTGAAGTTGAAAGAATCATTTAACAGCAGGGTTTCGATAGACTTAGAGATTGACTGTTCCCCTCTGATGTTCAGTGGTGTCTCCATCTCTCTTTTCTCTCTGTCTGGGTTTGTGCCCCAACTTTGCCTTATGAAGGACTATACTTTATTGCTTACCGGAAAACCAATTTCACACTGAATAGAACATGCCTCCTCTTTGTGGCTGGTTGTAGCATCCTAGAAGATGTGCAAGAGTAGAAATTGGGCACCACTAGAGTGCAATATGGGGGCTGGAAAGTACTTGAGTAAAGGTACTCAAGAACTGTGCTATAATTCAAGTTAGGACTACAATATTTAGGGAGTTTTGTAATATACTTTTTATTACGTCTGATACGATCGTTGGGCCTGTCACAATTGGAACATTTGCACTTGAAGCAGAAACAAGAGGTTTTGACTATAGGAGAATGTTTTATGGTGGACTATTAGGCCCACACCAAAGGAAAAAATACTTTTTGGTAGAGAACTAGGTATTAATAATCAATAATAATAATAATTGATTATTAAGTATTAATAACCAGGCTAAGAGCCAGCAACAAGGGGCAATGCTAAGACCTAGGCAAGTGAAAATAGCTAGGCTAAGAGCTATCTTAAGTCAAGATAGCTAGTCTAAAAGGAAGCTAAGTTATGATAGCCAATCTAAAAGCTAGCTAAAAACTGGCTTAGTATAGATAACATTACATTACATTTATGTAGTTGGCTGATGCGTACAATAAGTGCATTCAACACTGAAGATGCTACCCAGAAATTATTATTACACAATATTCATCAAATAAGCTGCTTCATGTGCTACATTTTAGAAACGAGAGATAGAAAAAGCATTTATACCAAAAAAGGTTTGGTATGGTTGGTTTGAGTTTTCAGTCTGTAACGGAAGATGTATAGGGTTTCTGCTGTCATGTCAGTGGGGAGGACAGCAAACAATCAGGATTTTGTTGAGCGGAAGCTCGGACCCCCTCGTAGTGAGGGAGTAGCAAGTCGTTTAGCAGTCACAGAGCGTAGTGGACAGGCTGGTGTGTATGGTTTGACCATGTCCTTGATATAGGATGTAGGAGAGAGAGAGAGAGAGATTTTAAAATAATCTAAAACTTTGGATTTATTGAGACTGAAATTCTTCGGCTACATATTTATATTTCTTTGTAATACAATTGGAGAAAGCTTTATCAGGGTCAACATATGCTGAATACAAACCTTCTAAGGCTTTGTTCACACTGCAAGCCTTAGTGCTCATGTTGGATTTATTGCTCAGATCAGATTTTTTTTGTTTTGCTGCCAGTATCAGATTCCAGTGTGAACCGGTCACAGTCGGAACTGCATGCGCAAAAGAACAATAATAAAGACTGACTACCTCCATCGCAGCTTATGTTCTTCCAGAGTGTCTCCGCCAGCGCAGAATTTGAACGAATGTCGAGCTAGAATGACGTAAAAGTCGCATGTTTCCAATGTGACTGTTCAGACTGAGGTCGCATTGCAAAAACATCAAACATCAGACAGACTGATTTAGGAGCCTATATGAAAGTGGGTCATGTCAGAATTAAAAAGATCAGATTCCAGGTGATTTGTGCTGTTCAAATTGTGCTGAAGAAATCTGATCCGAGTCACATATGACCAAAAATCTGTTTGCTTTTGTTTCATTTCGCCCTTTTTCTCCTTGGCTCTTGCTAAGCACACCAACTCTATCTGTCTTGTCTTAAGTTAAAGGCCAGACAGAAAATGTGGGTCGAAAAAGCGCCATAAACCACTTGCAGAAGGCCAGCGGCACTTCTTGTTTGTTGACTATAAAACAACCACAGACACTGGGCTGCAGTGGATGAATATCAATATTTGTTATTGTCCATATTTGGGCCTTCTTGTCCTCCAATGAGTAATTTGAGCATTTAAAAACGTTGAATTTGGAAAGTTTGGCTTTATCTAATATTGCTAGAGTCAACATGATCTATCCTCATCAGAACTTGTCCCAAGCTAACTACAACTTTAGTTATCACTGTTTCAAATCCAGGCCTCTTTTGAAAACCAGAAACCATAGCAGTTATGTAAGAAATAACTAGAAAGAGAGTGTCTGATATGAAGATCAAGGCACATAAAAAAATGATATTACTATCAATTGGAATCAAAAACGTACAAATTACGCTCATACAATGCAGTAAGCTATTGTGATCTGATGGCAGATTTGTGTTTTATTTGTAATCTTTTGTAGTAAATACATAGGCATGTACTTATGTTTCCCATATTACTAAAGGAATCTCCGCCACGGTGACATCTGAGGCCAAAAGAATAAAAAGTTGCAAAACTCAACAATGTGTGACTGGGCAGCAGTAAGGTGACCACCAACTGTCACATTACGACCAAGCGATGATGGAACAGTTTGGTCTTTTTTTTCTCTCTCTCTCTCTCTCTCTGTCTCTCTCTCTCTCTCTCTCTCTCTGTCTCTCTCGCTCTCTCTCGCTCTCTCTCTCTCTGCTGCCATGGGCTGCAGCATTGTGTCTGTGCTGCGGCCAAATGTGTTCACCCAGAAACAGAATTGTTCGCTCTCACAAACGCACACTCTTTCAATCCATGTGTTCTCCTAAATCTGTTGGTTTGGTTAAAGCCCAGTGGGGAAGAGACAATGAAATAGAGAGAGAGTTAAAGAGAGAAATAGTGAGAGGAAAAAAAGAAGGGTGAAAGAGAAAAGGTGAGAGATAAAGTGAATGAAAGAGAGTGGGGTAGTGTGTCTATGTATAGTATGGGTTGGGGGGCTGAGGTGGCGGTGGTTCGGGCGGGTGGGTTTAGGAGGGATAAATCCCACTTCCTGTGGGTCTTAGCTGGGCCAGAGGTCCTGGTAGAGAGAGCATGTGGAGTGTTTAATAATAGATGGCACAACACACAGCACAAGCTGTTCCTCCGCCTTGGTGATGGAGAATATGTCCTACTAACCCCCCACCCCGCCAACCACCACCATCCCTCTCTCCCCCACTCTGTCTCTCTGCTTCCCGCTCGGTCTCTCTCTTTAACGCTGTCTTTCACTGGCTCTCTCTCACTTGCTCTCTCTATTTCACTATATCACTCTCACTCACTTTATTTGGCACACTCCCTATATCTCACTATTTCAGTCTCTCCCCCTCTCTCCCTGCCACCCTTTCTCTTTCTTTCATTCTCTACCTATCTCTCTTTCCTTCTGTCTCTCGCCTGGCATCTCTCTATTTACCTCTCTCTCGCTCTCTCTTTCTCAGTTTGTGCTCTAGGAAACCAACTATTCTTAAAGGGGCTTATGTGTAAGGATTAGCTCACCTGTGGTGTGGTGCCCTTTATTGATTGTTCCACATGTAAAAATACGAGACACTCTCCTTTTCTCTCTCTCCCTCTTTCATTTTACTTCACATACACTTTCTCCCTCTTTTGCTCTCCCTCTCTCTCTCCCTCCCGTTTTCTCTCTCTATCGATATATATATATATACTATATATATATATATAATTATTTATTTATGTTATCCTCTCTCTTTGTCTCTCTACCTCTCTCGCCCGGCTCCTCTCCCCTATTAACTGGCCATTTGACTACAGACGGGGCAGAGATGGCGGTGTAGGCTTTTTGTGGATTATTTCTGCTTGAGGTTTTGAGCCGACAGTGTCCTCGGTGGCTCCCGCGATGCAGCGAATCTGCCGAGTCATCGAAGCAAAAAAGATGTACTGCTTTCTCCCACGACACTTGTGTGTGTGTGTGTGTGTGTGTGTGTGTGTGTGTGTGTGTGTGTGTGAGTCAGTAGTCGGTGTTGGAGTCTGAATGAGTACAATTTGTAAAAAAAACTCGACCATTTACCTCCAACCGAGCTGAATGTCAATGTCCTCATCAGATCATGCCGTGCGCTAACTACAACTACAACTTTCATTTTCGCTTTCACAAATACCAATGTCCCGCTGAGACAGCACGAAATGCTAGCAGTTATATACAGTAAGTGTATAGTAACCATAGGGTCTGATATAAATATCAACAGTCAAAACATAAGGCAACTGGAATCAGAAGGTGAAACCGCTACACCTAGCATTTAATCCAGTATTATGTTGTTCTGTTGCAATTTTCTGGTATTTTATTCATAGACAAATCAGAGGTACTACCACAAAGGTTTGCTCCAACTCTGTGGGCTGGGTTGAGTTTTTTAAAACATCGAAGACAATAAGGAAGCGTATTCCTCCAGGATATCCCTATATTAGGTCCGAAACTGAAATGAAAACCAATCAACCTATAAGAAACTGTTAGCCAACATTCCTTGTCCTCTGCATGTAGTACTCGCTCGTAGTTCTTTAGTACTGATTGTAGAATTGTAGTACTGGCTGTAGTATTGGCTGTAGTACTTAAGTGCTGTCTGTCTGTAGTACAAACAACTCATGACCATATTTAGCCGTTCTTTCTTTTCTGTCCTAAGTACTCTAATAATTTGTTGTCTGTCTTAAGTGCTCAAATATGTAATATTTAGACAGTACTACTGTCTAAGTAGTAGAGTACTTATATTAGTGTTAGTATAAACGTTTATGGAAATTAGGGATCTATGTGTGCATGTATGTAGGGGGAGTGTGTGTGTGTGTGTGTGTGCGCGCGCACGCGAGCTTCTTTGTGTTTACGTCTGTGTAGCTATTATCGATATAACGGTGCTTGTGTGTATACTTCTGAAGATCTATCATCTATATCTTTGTGTTGGTGTGAGTGTGTGTGTGTGTCTCATCTATAGAACTGTTGCCTATTGTGGCACCCCAGACGGGACAGTTAGTTACCGGCACGGAAACGGCTGTGGTTAAAAGCCATTCAGGGTATCTTTTATTTTAACCACTGCAACAACAAAAAAAATGAGTAAGAAAAGGGGTTCGGGATAAACAAGGGCAACCAAGGTTCTTCCCGGACCGGGGTATCTTCTCCTGCTGCGATCAGTCTTTGGACAGGGCCTGCGGAGGGGGAAACACAAGACGGCAGACATCAACCCAGGGAGAAGGGCTTAGCTGGGGCTAGCTTCCTTAGCTCCTCTTGTACCTTCAGGAGTCCTCCACACGTAAGCAGTCTTCACATAATCCACTATGCTCTTTCTTCATAAAAGTGTTCGGCCAGCAGGCGCTTACCATTCTTACCCTGAACCCAGCTCCCACACCTCTCCGCACGGTAGTCACTGGCAGGCTCAAGTAGGCCAGGAGTTGATTGTTACTCCCAGGCCTGCAGCAGCTGTAAGTGATAATAGTGATTATCCACCACCTTTCCCAACTGCATTCTACCTGCAGGTCTGTTCTGTCCGATCTCAGCCCTTTGGGGGCGCTGAGGTTCTCCTGGTCCTCCACAGAATGCATGTTTTTGTATATACATCTGTGTATCATCTATATATCTGTGTGTGTGTGTGTGTGTGTGTGTGTGTGTGTGTGTGTGTGTGTGTGTGTGTGTGTGTGTGTGTGTGTGTGTGTGTGTGTGTGTGTGTGTGTGTGTGTGTGTGTGTGTGTGTGTGTGTGTGTGTGTGTGTGTGTGTGTGTGTGTGTGTGTGTGTGTGTGTGTTTGTTTGTACACAGCTGTGTCTCTATAATTCATATATCTGTGCCTGTGTGTGTGTGTATATAAATCGGTGTATCATCTATATATCTATGTGTCTGTGTGTGTATATACCCATTTGGGTGTGTCTATCATTTATATATCTGCGTGTTTGGTTGCGTGCGCGTTTGTGTTTATATACATCTGTGTATCTTCATCTATGTGTGTGTGTGTGTGTGTTTGTGTTTGTGCGTGCGCTTCCCTGATGTGATTATTCCGTGCCACCGCGGCACTGTGGGGAAATTTTGTCAGCGTTGGTCCCATGCCGTACACCTCATCACCGGGCGCCGCTGTCCCACCTATCTCCAGACAATTAGCGTAGCGGCAAGAAAACAACATGGCCGACCACTCCAGTCTGCGTCGCTACAGGCCTCCCTTATCCCTCCTGTTCTCCCCCAATCAGCCCAGTTAATTAAAGCACAGCCCTGTTTATTTTCCGCCATCTTGAATTTAATAAAACAACATCACTGTGTGTGAATCAACAACACAAGCCCCCTGTTTTGTTAAATTGAGGGAATTTGTGTGTGTGTGTGTGTGTGTGTGTGTGTGTGTGTGTGTGTGTGTGTGTGTGTGTGTGTGTGTGTGTGTGTGTGTGTGTCCTTGTAATTATATGCAAGTCGATGCTAGTAAGATTGCTTTGCCCATGCTGAGCTTCTTGGTGTGTATGTGGGACCAGCCCATGTGTGCCTTCCTCTGCACGAGAACATATCTTCAGACTTCCAACAGCAGCGTGTTCATTTCATCAGTTTTTGTTCATTTAGGCTTGGCGGCACACATTCAAAATGAATCTTTATTGCCTATTCGTCACAAGCACAATAGCACCCTTGCTAAGTGCTAACCCTAACTCTCCGACTCTAACACGATAACAAAATAATCCATCAGGGTTAAGTAAATGTAATAAATAAAGGAAATACTGGCTCTGGCTGTGGGGATACATTATGCAGTAATGTGTTCTGGAAGTGCGGCATCTTCTATGGTATTAGGTTTGTTTCACCATGAATGCAGAAAGGGATAACTTATAACCCTTCTCAAGTTTGGTGCACAATATTGACAAATTTATTGCTCATGAATTTTGCGATACCAATATTGATTGTTAAACATATGTAAAAACATTACAGTTACAGGGAAATGCATCAAGATAGATTAGTAACATATCAAAACAACAAGTGGTCTTACAACAAAAGGGTTTATTTCAGTCAGCTTGGACGGGGTACATCGTGAATAATAATTACAATTCTTAATTCCCATGTCTACAGAACAGGACATGTTATACAGGTGGTGCAGTTTAAAAACACTAAATAAAGACCCTGTCTACAGAATAAGAGACGCTAGAAACAATAAATACATATAAAAAACAAGTAACAAGAAAATGTTATCAGAAACATGGCCCATCAACGCACATTTAGAAGGCACGGGGCACTTTCCCCCCAATTAGCTCACTGCTGGATGTTACAGATGACGGGGCTAAGAAGACTTGTATGTCACATGTCAACCACACTTGTCTTTTCAATGCAACTTTTGCGACCGGATCAGAACACAGGTCCGACGTCCACACTTGAATGCAAACTCTGTGGCCGGATCCGTGTTCGGAGTTCACTTTCCTGCATAAATGCTCCCCTGTGTCGGCATGGGGTGTGGTTTTAATGACGTAGCCAGTGGTCTGCCCACATTGTGCCCCTATTGCTGTCCACACACCCGTGCAATCCGATCAGAACGCGAGCCTCGCCGCCTCGTGATCACCTCGCAGTTTCACTCGCTCACCAGGTGTGATGTGGTGTAAAGCTCATCGGATCACAATTGGGAGCAAGGTCCGATCTGGGACTGTCCAGACCACGCAGTTAATGCGTCCCGGCGTGATCGGATGCTAAAAGTTGCATTGAAACCACGTGTAACCGAGGGCTCTTTCTCTTCCCTCAACTCATGCACACATACACGTGGTCGGCTTGGTGCTCACACTTGCATGTGAGAGGGCAACCAGCCAATGGAACTTGATCATTATATAGCGATTTCAAGCGGGCTCCGATTTGACCACAACCATCCACTCAGCAAACGGAGGCATCTCTCCACAAGAGAAACAGAATATTGCAAACTTTTATCGAGACATTTTTGGTGTGATATTCTAGTACTGATATTAAGTCAATATATTGCGCATTCCCATTCCCAAGATGCATCTTGGGAAATTCCCACTCTCGCTTAGGTGATGGGGGTAGTACAGCATCTCTGCAAAAGTTCAAAAGTAAATGCTGGCTGACTTGAGTGTTTGTGTTTTTTGTATGCATATACAAAAATATATATATTTACACTTTACATGTGTGTGTCTGTCCATTCATGTGTGTGTTTGTCTCTGTAGTCTACGTTGTATTTGTGCGTGCGTGTGTGTGTGTGCGTTTATACGCGGCCGTGCTTCCCAGATTTGCTTGCTCTCAATGGACAGCCATGCAGAGGGACAGACGGATGGACAGATGGATGGATAAAACAAGCCTCAATGAAAACAAGGTATGACACCCAGAGCCTTGAGGGATACTCAAACATAAACATAACCAACATAAAATAAGGGGAAATATGAACAAAAAGCAACTGTCTTAGTCAACCGCCACATGTTGGGTTTCCAAACAATATGGCAACAGTTAATCTGCATAACAACAGTACACTTTCTCCTTTATGCTCTTTTGATTTAACACCAACGTAAGCCAGACTAAAAGGCAACAGTACAATGTCCCTGGGTCGTGTGACACACAATAACGTTGGGTAAATATGTATGACCACAGAGGAAGAAACCTCTTGTTACGCGGCACGGTCTCCATAGGAATACAGCAACAGCTGGAGGGGAAGACATGCTTGGCTGCCATCACATTGACAGAACCATATGTTCAAACTTCTCTCGCAAAGGACCGTGATTCCCTCGTCACGCGAAGAAATGCTCTTCTTGAAATGTTGTTCTTTTTATTCGTCTCCTCGTCTTAATAGTATTGTCAGTGTCATTAGTCGTCCTACGGTACTTGAGGAACCTTTTGTTATCGTTGGTACTTTCTGCGTTCCGCGGACAGCTGTGGACATGCACTGGCCGCGCGCACGCTGTTCCGTTCAGATCAAAATTGGAACGGTCCGCGACACCATCAGATTCAGGAAGAAGAAGCACGCACAAGTGTGTGCAAATGCAAACTGTTTGTGCGATTTGTGCGATGTCTGGCCACGAGCTTATCGCCATTTGGCGTTCTCTTTATATTGTTTCATGGACGAATGATGTAGATAAAGGAGGATCTCCTTGCATAGCCTATCTCCAAAGTATGCACACATTTTGTTACATGAAGTGTGTGCAATCAAAGCGCTTGCTCTGTGTACAATCACACATTTTGGGCTGCCCACAGTCGTCCGCATAGGGCAATGCGTGGGGCTCGCAGACATGGACGGTTGACGAATTGTATGTCACAAAGTATGCAAAGTGTGATTCCAGCTTTCCAGTCATTTCAGATGGAGGTTATTAAAGAGCAGCCTAGGGGTTTGGCATCTTACTCATGGAGCTCTACAGATAGGCTGCAGACATTGGCAATCGACCCCGGAAACACCCAAGCGTCTACACAATCCTGCCCCCAACATGGTAATAGTAGCGGTAGCATTGTTAGTAATGCTCTAACTTTTGTGAGTATGTGAGTATTTAGTCAAAACAATTGTACAAATGGATGAAGAAATATTTACCTTGTTTGAGGCATTTTCTACAGAGATGCACTAAGGCTGGTACAATAACAGATACATAACAAACAAAGGCAATCTCCCAATTAGTTTGGACTTTGATTTTCGTCAACCGAACAACTACGGGCCAGCCTTATACACAGAGTTTGCACTTTCCGTACAATATGTTTGGGGATGAACATAATGCCATGGAATTAATACTTGCTTAAGGGCACAATGCTTCTTACCTTTAAACTGTTTACTTTTAATAACCCAGAGTCACCAGGGAAAGGCCCAGCTGCCAAAACATGTACAAAATATCACTATATCAATAAAGTTATAAAACATCTAGATATGTTATGCCTAAATGATATGCCTCGCATTTTATTTACACTCATCTCCTTGGCATCATATTTATCGATTGCTAAAGAACCTGTTGATATAATATCAATGTGCGAGTGATCATTTTAGCTTAAACCTTCCGAAGCAATTCATTTTTACTCAGGCCCGATATTCAAAAAATATTTTGAATATTGAAATGATTGCAGTTAGAATTTCTCAAGAAGTAAAGTTAAAAGAGAATCATCGCCTTCATCCTACTGGGGTCCAGTAAATGTTTTTTATTTATTTATAAAACACACTAAGAAAATGTGTGTTCTATGAAGAGGCTATAAAGCCCTATAGAATAGCTGCTTAGTAGCGTTCAATATTGATGTAGAGTTTCAATATTAACGCCAGTAGCGCTGATAGGAAGATATTCCTGGTGTGGGGGCGGGAGGAGCCTTGGAGATTTCAGGCTGGATAGACGAGCCACACAAACACGGATCACCCTTTGGTCAGGCTCCGTGTTCGCTCATACTCTCCCACGGCCCCTGAAATTATAAATATATTTGTATTTGATCTGGACACTGGAAATAGAGGCGGAAATCCCCTGAAGAAATGGCTGCTCTCGCTCCCTTCGTTATTGAACTGAATTACACATATGGACAGAAATCCCGAGCTATTCTCTGACCAAAGTTAATAAGTCTTTTTTAAGTATTCCGTCTTAAGTACGATGCCTTCTGAGTCAGAAATTATGTACATTTGATTTGCTGATATCATATATATATACGTATATATATATATATATATATATATATATATATACACGTGTGTGTGTGTGTGTGTGTGTGTGTATATATATATGTGTGTGTATATGTATGTGCATATGTGTATGTATATATATGTGTGTATATGTGTATTATATCAGCAATTCAATTGATCCGGAATTCATATATATATAGAACTCTACTTCCGTAATGAAGAAGTCAATTCTTAACCAATACATTAAGCTCACAATACGCAGGCTAACTGCTGTTTGCTTTGCTAAGCCTCAGTGTTATGCCCAGACAATTGTGTCGAGGCCTAAATAAACTTTCAAGGCCTAAATAAACTTTCATTCTTTCAGAAATCATTTTCTCTCTTCTTCTTCTTCTTCTTCTTCTTCTTCTTCTTCTTCTTCTTCTTCTTCTTCTTCTTCTTCTTCTTCTTCTTCTTCTTCTTCTTCTTCTTCTTCTTCTTCTTCTTCTTCTTCTTCTTCTTCTTCTTCTTCTTCTTCTTCTTCTTCTTCTTCTTCTTCTTCTTCTTCTTCTTCTTCTTCTTCTTCTTCTTCTTCTTCTTCTTCTTCTTCTTCTTCTTCTTCTTCTTCTTCTTCTTCTTCTTCTTCTTCTTCTTCTTCTTCTTCTTCTTCTTCTTCTTCTTCTTCTTCTTCTTCTTCTTCTTCTTCTTCTTCTTCTTCACTATTCTCTCTAACTGTCGGTCGCTGAGAGATGGATGGTTGGGTGATCTCACCCTATGACTGACTGTACAGAGCTCTCCCCCTCTCTCGTTCTCTCTCTCACTCTGATGATGCAACTGGCAGCCGCAGTCCCATTACACCCACTCCCTACCAGCACCACCTCCTCCTCCCGAGGACAGGTCCTTCTGACACCTCCCCTTCCAGATGGCACACCATCCCTCGGGGGGCGTATGGGGTGAGGGAGGGTGGAGGGAGATGGAAAGAAGATTTTCAGGAAAAGCTGGAGGATTCACCTTAGCACCACATTCCCACCCACATTCTGTCCCCCCCCCCCCCCCCCCCCCAGGGACACAAAGAATGAACCTGGACCAGGCGGTGCGGTTGTTTGCATTGACCCCCGGTATGGGGGGGTCAAGTCACATAATGAGCACAATCATTTGGAGCTGGAGCCAAGCCAGACCGGGCCGGGCTCGCTTGCCCACTGAACTCACCGACCCATTAGAGAGAGAGAGAGAGAGATATACAGGGAACGAGATGGAGAGAGAAAGAAAAATGAAAGAGCAATATATAGTGTGTGTGAATCACCAGATCCTCCTATCTACCCTCCAAGAACTCAGTCTCTGCAATCTCCCTTTTCACATCCTACCTCATGGATCGCACAAGATTCTGTCTCTGATCTCTGGGGTCCCTCAGGGTTCTGTCCTGGATCCCATCCTCTTCTCTCTGTCCACCGAGTCACTGGGTTCTGTCGTTCACTCACATGGCTTTTCCTGCCACAGCCATGCAGATGACGCGCAACTAATTCTGTCTTATTCACGACCGAAACCCAGGTGGCAGCACAAAGCTCTGCGTGTCTGGCCGACATCTCTCAGTGGATGTCGACACACAACCTGAGGCTCAATACGAACAAGACTGAGTTGCTCTTCCTTTCCGGGTAGACGTCTCCCATCCAAGGCCTCTCCATCAATATTGACAACTCTTTGGTGCCTGCGACGGCAAGGAACCTGGTAGTGACACTGGATGACCAGCTGACATACCCGTCCAACATCGCTTTGACAACCGTATGGGCAATGTGTCCTCTGAAGCTCATCCAGAATGCAGTAGCCCGGCTGGTCTTTAACCTACCAAAGTTCTCCCACACTACACTACTCCTCTGCACCCTGCACTGGCTCCAGGTGGCTGCTCGAATCCTATTCAAGCCAATGGTACTTGCCTACTGTGCTACGAATGGCTGCGGCCCATCTCTTATCCAGAACATGGTTAAACCATACACCACAGCCCGTCCTCTATGCTCTATGACTGCCAAACGGCTTTCTACTCCTGCACTACGAGGGGTAGTATAAAATGTTGATTGTTTGCGGTCCTGGTTCCACAATGGTGGAACGAGCTCCCCGACATCGGGACAGCTGAAATCCCCCACATCTTCTGTCCCAGACTGAAAACCCATCTGTTCAAACTGCATCTTTGCCATCTGAACAGTATAAAACCGTCTGAAAAGTATATTGTTAACAGTAATAATAATAAAAAAGATAAAGTAAATACAAATAAATTCTCTAGTTTTTATAATGTAGCACTTGAAGCACTTTGCTTATTTGATGACTTACTTCTTACATTTTTTGTGGGTTGTGGAATTTACTTGTCGCTTTGAATACGGCATCAGCTCAAAAAATGTAATGTAGATGGAGAGAGGGGGAGAGAATCCGGGGGGAGGGGCGAGATATGTAGAAAAAAGATTGAGAGAGAGAGAGGGAATGAAAGATTGTTTTGGAAAGAAAGGCATCTACTTTAAGAAAGGCATAAACATCATTATGATTCTCTACATGAAGTGATAATCAAGAGTGTCTAACGGCTGATTGTTACCACAGCTGTCCCATTCTGAAGGTGCTGAGCATCCTTCCAATAGCTGCAGAAGCTGGAGGGACGTGTGCTCAGACGTGCGACGTCTTCCTCCAGCCTGGCTCGGAGGGCTGGAGGAAGCTGGAGGAAGTCAACCACCCATTCATGAGAAAGTCTGTCAACCGATTGTGTGGAGGCGACGACAAAACACGTGAGCGCGGGTTTGACGAGCCGCCAATTGTTTGGAAACGGGGTTGAGGAGCGGCTAATCACGTGGACACAGGGTTGAGGAGCGGCCAATCACGTGGACACAGGGTTGAGAGTCGACCAATCACGGCGTGGACTCAGGGTTGAGGAGCGGCCAAGCACGTGGACGCAGGGTTGAGAGTCGACCAATCACGGCGTGGCCACAGGGTTGAGGAGCGGCCAAGCAGGTGGACGCAGGGTTGAGAGTCGACCAATCACGGCGTGGCCACAGGGTTGAGGAGCGGCCAAGCAGGTGGACGCAGGGCTGAAAGTCGGACAATCCCGTGGACAAGTGGTTGAGCGGCAAATCACATCGTGGACACAGGGTTGAGCGTCGGCCAGTCATATGGACACAGGGTTGAGAGTCGGCAAATTACGGGTCAGAAGTTGAAAGCAGCAGCAGGTTGTAGTGGTCCCAGAACCAAGTGTGAGAAGGTGTGTGGGTGGGTAGGCCCCCCGGTACACAAGCAGAGTGCTCTTGGGTCAGCAACCGCCACATGGGGAATGGAGGCAAGAGAGAGGGAGAAACGCCCGCCCAGCATGGCGAATGGAAAAGAGAAAGGTTGAGGGGTGGAGAGACAATGAGGGGAGAAGGAGAGAAGAGGAGAGGAAATAAGAGAAGAGGCAAGGAGCGATAAACGTCAAGGAGAGGTGAGGATGGGGGGAGGGGGGGGGGGGGGGGGGGCGTTGAAGAGATGAACGATGCAAATGTGGAGGCGAGAAAAGCGTGAAAGAGGAGAGAGGGACAGATCAAGGAATATAAACTAGGGAGGTGAGGGGTACACCAGTGCTACGAGGAGCAGGAGTGTGGAGGAGCCCTGCAGAGCAACAACAGGCCTCAACGGGAACAACGGAAGACAAAAAGGAGCCGACGGGTGGAATAGAAGTTGTTGGAGGAAAACCAAGGATCCTGCTGTGCGGAGCTGTGCCGAGTTCATCTGGTAGCTGAAAAACATGACACTTCCAAAAGTTACTTTGGCGCCAATGGATCAGCTGTGATGTGTTGAGCTATTCCTGGTGAATCGCATGCGGGGAAACGGCACGTAATTACATTTCCAGAGACGTTTGAGGAGGACAGCCGCAACACTTGTTTGGAAGTTATTTAATAAGATCCAATATGAAACTTCTTGCCGCCAGCCAAAACTGTTATTATTATCATTATTCCCGATCTCGTCTGAATGATTACAGAAGCACCTGGTTGGTGGTTGTCACTTTCTGTTGGTGATTTCTGATCCAAGCTCTTCTCCTGAGGTACTGTCTCTGTGTTCTTGAGGTCCATCTAAATATTTCCATACAGTGACGATAATTCATTCAAGGTTCAATGACCAAGGGCATCCCATAATTGCGCCTCTGAATAAAGTCCAACTCCGCCCACTGACATGGATCCATACGTACTTAATCTTATCTTGTCACTCACTCCCTCCCTCTCTCCATCTTCCTCTCCCTCCCTCCCCCTTTTCATCCTCTCCTTAATCTTCCTCTCTTGCCCTCCCTCTTCTTTCTCCTCACCAATCTCACTCTCTCTCCTCCTCTCTTCATCTCTCCCCTTTCCCTCCCTCACCCCTTTCCTTAGCCTGCCCCTCTATCTCTCACTCCATCTTTTCTCTCCCTCTCTTGCACCCCTCCCCCTCCCCTCTCTCTCTCGCTCTCTCTCTCTCCTTCTTTCTCTGTGTCCCTCCCTCCCTCCCAACCGCTCTCTCCATCACTGCCACCTTGAATCGGGGAATGGTTCTGTGTGTGTGTGGGCTGGCCAGACGCACGGTTTATGACGGGGCTCGCCCGCTGAAGGTGGAGGTAGATTGGGGTTACGGCGCCAACGTCACCTCCGCCCACGCACGGTAATGAGCCACTGGGTGGGGAGGGGCAAGGTTGTTGACGGAAGAAGGAGCGCTCGCTGCTCAAAGGACATGACGGGCGGTAGAGAGAGAGAGACAACACACAGGCGTGCTATTATCCACGGCTGCCAATCGCGCTGCGCGTAGCTCATTAAAGGAGGTCTGCAACCCGTTCTTTTGTATATATATATCCCTTGTTAAAGGTGTGCCACTTCCAGTACTGCTTCATTAGCACTGCTATCAGTTTGGCCGTGCAGTTTGCTCCTTATAATGAACAAAACGCTAGTTGGTTGACGACAGCATCGACGCTAGCTAGGGTGGAAAACTATAGTTTGTATTGAATATTGGTTATGGTTAATATTATTTATAATCTACATTTGCCTTAATAATTTTTGTATTCCGCTGAATGTATGATACTTTCACCCAGCGGGTTGAATACAATTGAAAAACCTTCAAGATAATGATCAACATTGGGATTAGGTTGTGTAATTAAATTATTCCACTGCAGAACAACATATTAAATTGGTTAAGGTAAACGTCCCTGTTAAACCCACCAAATCAGCTTTTCAGACATTTTGATAAGTAAAGCATCCTTATAAGAATTAGACCTTGCCAAGAGCTGTGTGTCATCTTTGAACACCTACCTTCCTTTAAATGTGATCATATAGAAAACAAGTCAGTAAAGTGTATCAGTCACTATAGCACATCAATATACATAAAGTAGACCAGGTCGCAGTCATTAAATTTGCAATAGACCAGTAAGTAAATAAGTTATTATAGCAATCAGTAAACCATACAAACCAATCATACCAGATAGTAAAACCCTCAGTAAACTACACTGATTATAGTCGTTTTTTTAACCAGCTGACAAACCACCAAATGTCCTAGACAGTAGCCCAGTCACTTAACAGCAACAGTCATTAAAACAACCGTCACCTTACCAGTAATTTAAAAAGCCAATAAACCTGTAAGTAAATCTGTCATAAAACCAATAACTTTCACGAGCCATCCTCAAGAGGGGAAATACTTGGGGAATACAAGCCCATCTTTTGAGGGCATCAAACCTGCAACCTTTCCCAGTCCATGTAATCACCACAATATCCACCCCACCCTCCCCCTCCCTGTTGAACCTGCTCCTCGGCTCTGTGCGTCTGACAGTGGCTTTGAGGCCCATTAAAAGCTAGCCTAGGGTATGGCTGTCTGCGGTGCTCAGCCACCATCTTGTCAGGGAAATTGGTGTCTAAAGTGTCAGCCAGGGCGAACTAGCCTCATGCTGTTGAAGCCAGCTAATCACTGCGGTGTAACCAGAGTGCCACTGCCCCAATTACTGCATATCGGTAGCCCTTTACTACTTTAGCTCCTTTACTACTACTACGGATACTACTACTTTTTTTCAGTACTATATGTACACTATTGTATATAGTAGTGTATATATGTGTACTATATGGGTCAAACACGCTCTGTAGATCATATACAGTACATATCAATGGATTATATATTTTGTTCTCATGATATGTTGTCCTTGCGCTATACCTGTGCATGTGTGGCTGTGGGTGTCTTTTAATGTGTAGTTATTCTGTGAAATACAAAATAAAAAAGTTATAAATTGCGCGAGACCTCTGTACACTGTCACAGCACATCCCTCCACATGAGTTCATTTATGCAGCGAAGATCTCTTTGTGGGTCTGTGTCTTCTGTCTAGCTAATGTTCTGCCTCCCTCCCTCTTTCTCTCCCCCACAAAGTATTTTTCCCCTTGTTCTCACACCCCCTCTATCTCGCCCTGTCTTGTTTCCCACTTTGCTATTTCCCTCATACAGTGTCACGCTCCTTTCTCCCGTACCCTCTTACTCTCTACCTTTCTCTCCCTTTTTCTCTCTATCTCTAGTTCCCTCTCTACCCCCCCCCCCCACCCCCTCATCTCTCACTCTCGGAGGATGAGAAAATAAGTCTGTGTGACACTCTTCAGTGGGGCTGGTAATTAAGTTGACACAGTGATAAACTGAATTCACCCCGGCATTTGCGCACACAAAAAAAATAAAATAAGAACATTAAAAAAAACGTATTTGATTGAGCGGGAGTGAGAGAGAGGGAGGAGGGCCAAACGAGGACGTGTCTAACGATCCGAGCTTGACGTCTCTCGCCCCTTTACCCCATTTTACAGCGTTATCGCGAGCTTTCAGGACATGCTATGAAGCATTGCACTCTATATGACTTCTTCCTTCTTTTGAAAAAAAGGAATTGCTAGCAAGACAAGACGACGCCAAACTGTTGGTGGGCTAGGCCCCTGCACAGTTTACATTTGGAACTTCATCCATCATGAAGTGGGTTTCTCAGTCCCGCCCCGCTTCATATTTCCGTTTGTATTTCGGGCCGATCAGCAGTTTCTAGCCAAGGGGAATGCAGTGCTCGGGTCGCTCTGATAGCCTTTGAATAACTCGGGGAGTTTCCGCGGCTCTGAAAAGCGGCAGAACAATTGCAAATAGACAGGCCGATTATCTCCTAAATGTCATGTTTCTCTGGATGAGTCAAGGCAGACTCTCTTTCGCTCTCTCTCTGGCTCTCGGGTCCTATCTCCCCAACTCTCTCTCTTATCCCTCCACCTCCCTCAACTTCTTTATTTTCCCATCTGGTGCACGTGCACGGCGCTGATGTGCGCGTGCACTGTGCTGATGTGCGCGTGCATTGTGCTGATGTGCCCGTGCACTGTGCTGATGTGCGTGTGCACTGTGCTGATGTGCGTGTGCACTGTGCTGATGTGCCCGTGCACTGTGCTGATGTGCGCGTGCATTGTGCTGATGTGCGCGTGCACTGTGCTGATGTGCGCGTGCACTGTGCTGATGTGCACGTGCTGGTGTGCGCGGGCGCAGAGAGGTTTAAATGTGATCAGTGTTACCTGTTGGGCTGTGGTGCATGCATTCCAACATAAATTGTATAGCAATATAACATAAGAAATAGCGTGCAAGGGTTATGTGCAGGAGCCACATTCTTTGGGCAAGTTAGTGCAAATACAGTTTTTAGTTTCTAATTTATAGCCATCCCATCGTCTGGGTTTCAAAATACTGTTGCTTCTGTTCTATAAAATCAAATATGAAACCTACATTCTATAATTGAATCACTTTTTCCACCAAATTTTTCCAATGACAATTTGGTTATATATCAATTGAGGGTGGTGCAGTAGAGGGCACCTATACATATGTTTTAAAATAAAACAAATAGCAATTGGGGTGTCCAACATTATCTCTCATTCTAAAAGAATGAGAAATAATGCATCGTTACATCGCTGATTGCAGTGGCACTTATAATCCAGTGGCAGAGGTTTGCCACTCTTGGATTCATGAAGCGGAAATGCTGGTACTATCTTTCTCCATATCCCTCACTTTTGATATATATCTATCTCCTCCATCCCCCCTCTTTTCTCTCTGTCTCTCTCTTCCTGTCTGTCTATCCCTCCACCCCTCTTTCTGGTGCTATCTTTCCATCCCTACCTCCCTCTCTCTGGTGCAATAACTATCTCTCCCTCCACCTCTCTCTCTCTTTCGTCTCTCCCTCCACCCCTATCTCTCTGTCTCCCTCTCTGGTGCTATATGTAAATATCCTTCCCTCCACCTCTCTCTCTGTCTCTTGTCCCTTCCCTTACCTCTCTCTCTGTCTCTTGTCCCTCCTTCCACCTCTCTTTGTCTCTCATCCCTCCCTCCACGCCTCTCTCTCTGTCTCTCCCTCCGCCTCCTTCTCTCTAACTATCTCTCCCTCCACCTCTCTGTCTAGTGGTATCCCTTCTCTCCATTTCTCACTTCCTCGCTAATAATGTCTATGGATAACAGCATGCTAAATCTGTAGCTGCGAAATGCCACTTTGCATTCTAATATGGCACCATGTCCCTCTTCACCCCTCATCTATTTATTATTTTATTTATTTTCACAGAAAACAATCAATTGCCGTTCTGCAGTGGATGTAAAGTGGCGAGAATCTTTGCAATCGGGACAGACGAGCATTCTTCTCCCGCCGTCACCGTCGATGATTTATGTCAGTGTGGTGGCAGTCGCTCTCTGTCCTCCTCGGTAACGGGTTTGTTTAAAGGAGTCTCCGACTGACTCTGGTCGAGTGGTTAGGGTGTTGAACTCCCAGGCAGAAGGCCCTCCTGGGTCTGATCCCCGATGTCCCCAGCCTATCTCGTTACATTTTACAATATTATGCTATTGGAAATAGTCACAGTGGACTTAAAACACATATCAGTCACAAACATGTTTATCTGTAGCATTTGGTCGCAAATATGAGCAACATGCCCTATCTCTCTACCTGCTCCCTAATGACCTAGTGTATCTTAAATCTCTTGATGTCCCCTTGATTCCAAAGTCTAAAATCGTGCAATAGTGTGAATAAATAGATCAGGATAATGGACAGCGCCCCTTCAGGAACAAGGCCATACTGGGGCGTAGCGTTGGGTAATCAGTATTATGATGGGCAGCTGAGCCAAGACCTGAAGGGGAAGCGGCTGCAATCAACCACCAATCACAAAGCAAACTGTGTAACAGGGGTAAGATATTTGTTATCACTCGAGAAGCGGCAGGAGAGACACGGGGCCTTTCTCAATACCAAGACTGCAATGAACGGACTTGTGTTCTTGGGGAGAACTTTCTTGCTAGTCGTTCTTGGAAGAATGAACCTGCAAGGTCACGAGCACGCAGAACGCTGTGGACAGTTTGAGGCGACGCGTTCTTGCTGGTATTGCGCACAGCCCAGAGGCCGCTAGCAGTCCTCCAAAAGAAACACCAGGCTCTATCACCCAAAGCAATTGAAGCTCAGCTGAATACTCCTCAACTGTACATTAAAAATGTAATGCATCGACCCATTGTTGCTATACGTCATCGTCGCAGCTGTATTGGAGAGGACAAGACTCGCCTCTAAACAAATACAAGAAGATGAGGGAGCTGTGGTTTTTCTGGATAAAAAAAGCACCATCATACTTATATTTTTCAACTGATTATGTATGTTTTCCGCTCCACATAGATCATAAACCCTTAAGTAAAAATGACTCATTGAAATCGTTTGAGAAATGTTAACATTATAGTGCTTTTTATCCAGGAAAACAGCATCAAATTATTCTTAATGGGACGATGGATCCATGGACTCTGCCGGTAGATGAGATTCCCGCCTGATGGAGTCTGGACGCTGGAGGTGGTGACTGATGGAATTCCTTGGCCCTGGAGGACGCTATCTATTGATCTCGAGATGAGATTCCCCCCAAAAACAAACGCGAGTTCTTACCTCGATGGGTCGAGAGTGCCGGCTAGTGAAGTGAAAGTAAACATATCGCATAACATCAATGCAATTGGCCATGATGTGGGTGGGGGATCAGTGTGCTAATTAGTCGAATGCAGAAAATAGTACGATGGCTGTGCGATGTGATGAGTGGGGAAGATAGGTGGGCTGATTCTCAGCGTCTTCAGCCAGGGGTCGAAAGGCTGAAGGGAACCACTGAGGTGATGAGAGCGTTGTTGTCGGCTGAAGCTGAACAGAAATAGCACACTAGAACCTAAGAGCTTTCTCTGACGGTGACGGTGACGTGTTTCCTCTGCATAATCGTGGCATGTCAAAGACAAATTTACCTCGGGACAAATACAATTATCTTGAATCTTGAGAGAAGATGTTGACAATGATTGGAGCCAGTTCTTTGAGTTGTGATTGCTGGATCCCTGGTGATGGGTGTGTCTCATAGCTGCAGTGTTCATTCGGGTGCAGGTTTGCAGGGATTAGCGTATGCTGACGCCGAGGCTCCTACGCCTCGGAACAGAGGACGTGGCAGCTTGTGGCAGTGTTGTCCAACGTATGAGGCACCTTGAAGAAAGGAATCGAATATGACGTGCTTGCGGCGATGAATTAGCTGAATAATGACTACTGTTTGTCGCTTGCTAAAATCTGCAACGAGTCGCTAAGAAAACAGCAGAGACGAGAATGAATGAGAGATGTGTATATATACACTGCACATTGGTGCACAATTGAACTGCTGCTAATTGCATGAGGTCCTGATTGGTTGAGAGATGAAGGGGAGGGACCTGGAATGACAGTGTGGGAACTAAGAACACAGACATAGACTGATGAGAAATAAAAGGGGAATGGGGTCTTCCTGATTAAATGTTTGCTTTAGCTACATAATATATGTATATCTATCATCATGAAATGTATAATGAAAACAGTCCATACAATGGTAGCAGCAGCAATAGTCGGGGTTATGTCTTTTAAGTCTCCATGGGGTTTAGAAAGGTTGAATTGCAGATCCCATCATCCTGGTTACTGGCCCTAACAGTGCCGTCAGTGTGTGTGCACTGGTCCTCAGAAGGAGTGTAAGACGTGCTTTTGTGTGTTTTCGTTGCAACTAGCGCCCCATTCGGGTTCGCGACGAGGCTTAGCAAAGCATAAAAAAAACATAAAAAGGCAGGCTTTGTAGTGAGTGGTAATTGAAGCCTGCATTGCGGGTTTTGATTTGCTGGGCATGGGGTCATTTCGTAGAGAACAAAAGCACTGCTTTAGCCAACACCGCCATGGTACACTCTGGGGTTTGTAGGTGGAGGGTGAGAGGAAGGAACTCTACCTGAATATAGAACGGATATAATAAATATATCGGTCAGTGGAAAACGCTAATTGGGTTGGAAAAAAAAACTTTCCTGAACGTACTAAACAGGAAAATGGAATAAAACAATAACAATCACTTTATGGGGAGATGGCAGCTGCATTGTGTAGCCACCAAGGTCTTAACATCGTTAGTTCTAACACGGTTAAAAAAAAAAGCATTGTAAATCTCACAAAATACCCGCTGAACAGCACCTATTACTTCTCCCATCCTTACAAGACTCTTTAGTGCTGTGCTAAACGCAGTGTAGCCTCGTGTGTGTGTGTGTGTGTTATATTCAGGCTTCATCAGGACCTACTCATTAGCAAGCAATATGTTGTGTGACTAAAGATGAGGGGCTGTCGGCATTGCCACATTGCAGGGAGATGATGTCACTCGGGTTGATTTGAATCCCTCACTCCCCGTCCCTCTTGGCTTTGTAGCTTTGTCTTCTTAAGAGTGCTTAAAACAAATAAAAAGCGGCTTGTTCTTTCCTCCCCCCCCCCCCCCCCCCCCCCCCCCCCCCCCCCGATGTTAATCATTTGTGCGCAGTCATCATCGTGTAAGTGTGGCGGCAGTACCTGTGGTGAATAATGAATGCACCAAACGAGCGATGCGATGCAAAACAAAATAATTGATGACGCACGCATCAGTGCGTCTGATTGCCCGCTGGGCATGTGTATGTAAATAATTACAGTGCACAGAGGGAGTACAATAATCGATCATCCATTGATCAGTTCAGGGGGTTGGCACTCTCAGATCCCTCGCGAGTGTGCGTGTCCGTGCCTGCTGCCTGTCTGTGCTGTCCTCTCGGGCCGAACAGAAAACACTCAAAGCCCTTTATTATCGCTTTACAGATAATACTGGGGAGTTAACCACTCTCTCATAAGCTATAGGCCCTGAGCCACTGACCCTAACCAGGAATACACTGTTGAACAGGGGGGAACGGACAGTGTAGTGGTTAGGGTTTGACTGCCAGCCTAAAGGTAATGGTAAATGGACCGCATTTATCTAGTGCTTTTTTAACCTTTTCATTCATACACACTTTCACACACCGACGGGCGGTGTCAACCATGCCAGGAAACAGCCAGCTCGTAGAGAGCAATTAGGGTCAGCTGTAAGGGACACCTTAACACTTGGCTAGGAAGAGCCCTGGATTGAACCAGCATCCTACCGGTTGCCAGACAACCTATATTCCTATAGCTCCTGAGCAAAGGCCATAATAGGTTCGGTCCTCAGCTTACCTGTAGGCATTTCTAGAGCAAGATGCTAACCCCTACCTGCTCCTTAGTGATCTCACTATGTATAAAACGTACATACACAAATATATATTGTACATTCCTGTAAGTGTATTGTACCTAACTATAGATATGGTCCATATCTATAGTACTATACTGTGCACAACTCTACATTGTACATACATGACTATGCAGTGATGGGATGTTGCATCCCATCAAAGCTTATTTTTCTTTTGAGGGAACAATAGGAGTGTAATTGTGAAAACAAACAATTCTCTGATCACTGGTGTTGTCTGGTGTGTGCTGCTGGGGTGCGATTAATTATAGACTAGTGTTCATTATAGCGATTCAGGGCGGAAAGGGGGGGGGGGGGGGGTAGTGGGAATGTTCATCAATATTGAATTTGGCAACCGGCGAATGACGGTTGATGGCAATTAGTAATGTACGTCAAGGCAGTGCATCAACGTCTGCGTTTCGGCCAATCGCAAAGCCTTCTTGTCAAGCCATCTGGCGCCGCCGAGCCATTACGAGGTAAACAATTAATGCGTTGAAGTAATAATATAATAAGACACAACAGACATACTTGGAACCATGTGTGCTACTGTTGAATTTGTTGAACTGGGAAATGGATTTCTTTTTGTTGGATGGACGGAAAGACTGACAAGGTAAATAGAGATGGAGAGCAAAAGATGGACAGACAGATGGATAGAGAGAGATAGATGGACAGACTGTTGGATATATGGATGGACAGAGATTGATACTTGGACAGGCCTACAGTAGCAATGATGTAATGTGTTTTCGTCCCAAAATAATCTGGCTGCATCAGTGAATTTTTTTAATCAAATAATATATAGAATTCTGGGGAAATAACTAACAAAATATCTATAAAATAAAACAGGTGCGACTAAGTATGCATAGGTCACGCTCTCTCCCTCATCTCTCTCACCTCTCTGGAGATTGATATTCTCCACTGGTATTTATAAAACTTCCAAGGAGCAACTTGCACAGGAGTCTGGAGTTTAAGTCCAATTATGCTTAGCCTGTACAAGTCTGCTGCCATTGATTTCTCCTCAGGCTGAACGCGCCACACTTCATGTGGGTGTAAGCTGGCCCAGGCTCCCTCGTTTCCCCCAGAAGACTGTAGTAAAAAGCCTTGCCTCAGCTTCTCTCTCTGTCTCAGTAGCTCTCTCACTTTCTCTCTCTCTTCTCTCGGCTCCAAATTAAATTACGTCCTTGTGTCAAGGGGAACTGTTTGTTTGCGTCAAGTTGCTCCTTGTCAAAGGTCAAACTAGCACAGCCAGCAGTATTCCAAGCAGATTTACTGTCTAATGTTTTGTGTATGTCACGCATTATTTACGGATATCCTTACACCTTCTGGATGGGGATGGGCCCAACGCACTTAAAATGACCTGATGCTATAGGAGCAGTGGGAGATACAACGGAGCGATATATACGGGGCCTTGGTGTTTTACCCCTTCAGCATGACATTTCAACTGGATCAAGGGGAATTGAGACTGTGCTACCCCACGAAAAATAGAAAGTCACGGGGAAGCTGAATAAATTCAAATGCGGAGGTGTTTGGAACCACAGGAGTCAAGTCTGGAAGTCAAAAGAACGCAGAAAATGCTAAGTACGAAAAAAACACCAACCCCCTTGTATTGTCAGGCGAGAGAGTTCTGCAGCTCCTAACTGAATATTTCCGTTTTTTGTTGTTGTTGTTTTTATCGAGGGACTGCGAGTCGTAGTGGGGACGGCGAGAGGAATACATCAGTGTCGGGACGGCGGCGAGCTAATGTGCGAACACGTGGCGGTCAGTGACACAATGAGTGATGACTGTATTATTGCGCTATAAACCGCCGCCTCCGCTTCACAATAGCAGCGGTACGCTTCCTGGACACCTCTTTGTCAAGACGTGAAAGGAATGCATACGTCATGTAACAAGTTTCTATATCTACCCAGTGGCGTTTGGGGTTTTGGCTGAATGGGGAACAAGGGGAGAAAAGCTGGAGTCGGAGAAGGTGTTTTGTCGATTGTCATCTTCTCATTCTGAACCTTAAAATAATAACGCAATCAATCACCAGCACGGTACTGCACACGGTTGGTATGGTGTTTACAAAGGTGTAGACTCTAACACTGTGTTTGAGAGAAGGCTCAGTCCACTTCTCTGCTTTGTGCACCCCACACATTGTAGGGTGGAATATGGCAGTGGCGGGTAGTCTGGACCATGGTGGACCACCAGACATGGTGTCTGAAAAATTGAAAAAAGAAATAAAGCTGCAGAAAAAAACAATGGTCAACAGTGCTGGCAGACTGAGTGTCTGTCAAAAAACCTTTTAAACTAAAGCATTGTAAAAATATTTTTCAATGTATGGTATTAGTATTGACACTAGTATTGAAAAATGTAGAACAAATGTAGCCCTACCCACCTCCGCAAGTGATTGGTCAGGGAGGAATCGATCGCGGATCGAGGAATTACATACCACAAAGTGTCTAAATGTCATCAAGCAAGTGTTAAAATGAAAGTGGTTGAACAGGAAATCCATATTGTGTTCACATAAATGAGTATAAAGATAATTGACAACACATGCTCCTGCGTTTCTTAGAATTACATTTTTACAGTGCGAAAGAATATTGTGTCTGGTGAAGACACAGACACTTCTGTGTCACAGAAGTGTCAGTGTTCATCCATCAGACACAGTTTACTTTCAGACCATGTTATTTAGTTATTTAGCAGATGCATTTATGCCGAGTGACTTATAGTGACACTAAGTAGCAGGTAGGGGGATGAGATGTCTAACAAACCAGGCTTTAGATTAATATCTAAAGTCTGGCGACAGACAAGCTCGTATCTGGGTGCACAGGGCGTTTCACTTTCTTTCGCTTCAAATTTGTTTCGACCAATCATGTTGCTGGGGCAGGGATCTGTAAGCATGTAAATGGCGAACCAAAATTGTCCTGTAGTAGTAAACTGTAAATCCAAAGTGTCTGTAAAGGTCTCAAAACAACCCCGGTCACTGTAGAAATACACTTATTAAAATCCTCTTCTGAGACCTTCATCCACGCTTGCAAATTCGTTTTCTTTGGTAGAGTATCTCCGTAATGAAACAGGAAACAAGGCGTGACTCCATCCCCTCCAATCCTGGTTTCTAGCCAAGGCTCTGTGCCCTCCCGAAGTTGTGCTACAACATATTAGGACAGCTTGAGCCAAGATTAGGGGGTTAGGTATCTTGTTCAAGGACGGTTTAGGCTAGACTGCGGATATTCAGGTTGGCACCTTTTGTCAGAACACCAGCCACGAGACAAACTGCTCGTCAATCTGATTAGATTTTGAACATTGAGAAAGTACAATAGCGGAAATAGCGTTGGAACCTCATAGGCTACATCCTGCTCAAATGGGGGTTGAACACCCGAGTGACTTTTGTGGTCTATGGTTTGAGTCGTCTATTATGCTATTGTCCATTCTGTAAAAAGCACCATAGCCGAATTAGCTCCTGGTAGCTAATACAACGAAGCAATGATGAACTCCAAAGGGACTTGAATGAAGACCTTGTAACAGTGGTGGTGGGTAGGTTTTTTGGGACGTAAAACCCTGAATGAGATCATCAGTGAACCCCTCTCTCTTTCCCGTCTCCACATCACAGCCTCGGTCCTCGTAAGCATGGTCTGCGGTGTGTGTGTGTGTGTGTGTGTGTGTGTGTGTGTGCCCGTGCGTGCGTATGCGTTCTCTCTTTACGGGGACCTGGAGGTCTCGATAACAGAGGCGGTGATCAGAGAGCCATGAAGAGATTGAGAAATAAACCATATTGGGTTGCATGTTATGGGGACTGATAAACGACATAAATCCCGTGCTCCAGTCAACACGCGATAGCACTTTATAGAGGGGGGAATAAAAAACAAAAATAGGCGTAAGAGGGCCCCGAGAATAAAGATAGTTATTTTTTGATATGGTGGAAATGGGAAAATGGTGAGGGGATAAGGGAAGCGCAGGTGACTGAGTGCTACTGACACTGCGCGTCCTGCCCGCACAGCCCCAGTAGCACTTTCAGCACCGCGTCGGCGGACAAGACGCTAGAACACTTTTATAGCATGTAGCTTATCTCCTAGCGTCAACTGTAAATGATTCAGGCAGCTTCTCACTTGTGATAAATGTTTGCTTTCTCTGTGCTTTCAAATCCTCATTGATAACCTCAAGCCGTTATCAAAGCCCATCGTTGTAACTGTGTATGATTAATACCCCTTTCATTCTCAACAAGCTCTGGTGGACTAAATGTTTTAGTGCAGCTTTAAAGTCGCTCCCGTTACGCCTATAAAAACATATCACAAGTGAGAGAGAAAATAGTGTCTTTTTTTATTGAAAACGTGCCGTTAAGGAAGACCTTTTTATTTATTTTTCTCATTGTTGGTCCGATCGGGTTATATAGCATTGCCTACGCCGCAGGGATTATCATTGAGATCGGGATTTTGCCCCAAGTGCAGCAGCCCCCCCCCCCCCCCGCTGCTACCTCGGCGGGTCAAGCCTGCGGGCATGCCACCTCCAGACCCCCGCGCCATGCGCTAAAGTCAACCGGTGGTAGCTCCATCAATCATGGACGTAGTCGTAATCAAACTCCAGAATTATGAAAAGTGGTGGCTGTCATACACGGTCGTGCCTCGGCATCACGGCGATGGGAGTGTGGCGAGGGAGGGAGGGAGAGAGGGTGGTAGAGAGAGCGGGGGTGGTAGAGAGGGGGGAAGAGTGTGTTGTAGTGAGGGGGGTAGAGAGAGGGAGGGAAAGGGGGTGGTAGGGAGAGAGGGGGGGAGAGAGATGGGGTGGGTGGTATAGTGAGAAGGAATAAAGTTACTTACGCAGAATACTTGAAGGAGACTTGGTAAGAGATTACGTTCCTCGCTTTATTCTGCGTTTGGGTGCCCAAGCGTCTCTTTAGCAGGATTGAGTTTCGCACGAGTGGCAGAGAAGCAGATGAAAAGAGAGAGGTTGAATAAACGCTAAATAACTACACCTCACACGTAGAGCCGTGTGATCCCACACACTACAAGTCAGCATTTCATTTCTCATTTTTTCAGAATTGTATTATTGTGGCTCTCTAGCACTCTGCTAAGCTAAGTATGTTTTTGCCCATCCCTCCAGATTAAGTGAAATAAACAATGCATAATCACTCGAGGATAATGGCTTTTTATAACCTACTGCATAGTGCATTGGAGAACGGACAGTTACAGATTATAAGTATGATTTATGATTCTGAGATTAAGCGATAGCTTGTCATATGGGACTGGTTAGTCTGCTAGACACATTAATGATGTTGTGGTTTGCGACAGATAATATACTTGGAGATTAGTTGTTCTTATTCAATAGGTAAGTGAAGACCTTTAATATATTCCCAAAAAATAACATTTTGTCCGTAGGCTACAAATGCAAGTAGGAGGACTTTGATGCAAACTGTTCTGAGGTTTCTTTATCTAGGGCAAAACCTTGCTTAATGTCGAGAGGGGTTGGAAAATTCCCAATGAAACTGTTGCTTTGTTTTACAATGAATTATGACTCAGTATTTACTTCATTCCCAAAGTGAGTCCACAGACATGTCATTAAGGAGCAAGCAGTGGGTTGGGTGTCATCCTAAAATATGCCTACAGGTAGACTGCAGACATTAGAAAATGCAACCCAGTATCATTCGCCTTGGAGTGGAAAACCGTAGCAACTATCGTACTCACTTATTTGCAGTTTATTTTGTGCATAACTTACAAATGCAGGACTTGAGATGATGTATGATCTTGTATGAGGTGAGGACTCCTTGTTCCTTGTTTGTATTTACTCCATAACAAGTCTGGTGGTCTGACCAAGCCACAACCCATCGTCAAATCTTGAGAAGGAACTCAAACTCCTTCCAGGGATGGCTAGCAGTGAAAAGTACATTAAATAACAATTTGTTGAGGTACATAACCTTCATTTTAAGGCAAAAAGAAAAATGGGAAAAGGTTTGATTTACAAATAATTAAGATTAATAGTGATACTAAAGAGGTCATTTATTATGATTCTTTTTTTATATTAGTTTAACATTTGCCCCTAAGTGGCTGCTAAGAGTCTTCTCAACCGTGCTTATTTGGTTTAGCTTTTTCAGAGTGTGTTTTTAGACAGCCTGACCTTTTGCGCATCATAACAAATATAGAGAGCTCTTCTTATGAAGCTTGACCTTATTCGGTGAGTGACATCATCATTTGGAGCTCTGGGGTCAAAACTACACACCGCATATTACACACATAAACACCCATAGATAAAAGCTACACAATACTACACAGTAAAAGCCCATTTAATATTGTTAATAACTTACTGCTGTGAATTCCGATTCGGTTTATTCTCTAAAGCCCAGTAAGGCACTTTTAACGTAACAACAGTCTTTTTTTATAGAGGGTACTTGCCTCTAATTGAAGGTTCGTCTTTTTAATTATTTAGTTTTGCCATAGATCTAATTCAATCACACATCCATGAATAAACAACCATTAGTAATTGTAAAGCACATTTTAAATATTACATACTAGAAAACCTATAAAAGAATAAGATAATAAACAACTAAAAATATGTGTAAGCATTTAACCTTAAAACAATGTTTTTGTATAATTTGTCTCATTCAAAGCACACAAATATGTTCTCATACTAACAAATATATGTGTTAATAACAAATAATTACTGGTTACAGTTAAGGACATAGAGGGGTTATATTATAAAATATCAGTGTAATTGGCTACACTCAACTGAGACTGTATTCCCTCTATTTCTATTTGCTTACATTTTTTAAACAGACGTTTGTTTAAGTCACAGATATCACAGGGAATGTCACTATTCATTGTGTCATTTCAACCGACAAAAGCATTCTCTTGATCCAAACAAGAAAAATTAATACAATCCTGTGTATTTATACAACATTGTGATTTAAAGGGATTGGAAAAGACAAAAGTGCTGAATATTCCTGTTTACATCCGAAGGGATCTCTTTCTCTTTCTCTTTCTCTTTCTCTTTCTCTTTCTCTTTCTTTCTCTCTCGTTCTGTCTCTCTCTCTGTGTCTCTCTCTCTTTCTGTGTCTCTCTGTGTTTCTCTCTGTTTCTCTCTCTCTCTGTCTCTCTCTGTGTCTCTCTCTCTGTCTCTCTCTCTCTCTCGCTCTGTGTCTCTCTCTACGCCTCTCTGTGTGTGTGTCTCTCTCTCTCTGTCTCTCTGTGTCTCTCTCTCCTGATTCCTCTGAATATATTCACGGGCCTCCCGGGCTTGTCTAAATAGCCTGAGTGCTGGCTTCTGAGCTACTCTGTGGAGATGTTTTGGCGAGGAAAAGTGTGTTTTTGCCAAGGGGCAAAAACTCCTGTTCACCTTGTTCTGCCTCCCCCCTGAATCATTATGAAATACTCATTTTTTTCCCTCTGACCCAACTGTAGCCATCAACTTCGATTTTCTCAGTACCTTTTTGACAGCATACACACACTCTCCACCACATACGCACATTTACACACACACGCACACAAACACATACTCACACACATGTATCCACACAAACACATACACACGTGCACAATCACACTTTGCACACATGCACCATTTCATCATCATAGACCAGAGGAAGAAGAAGAAACGGGTTTCTCAGAGGATCTCTCGGGTTTGATACACACACGGTGTAACGCAGGTCAAACGCTAAATAAAACAAGCATCCCCTCTTCCTCGTTGTAGATGAGGAGGAGGAGGAGGAGGGGGAGGGGTGGGGGCTGTGAGGGATTATTCAGCAGGAGAGATATTTACAACGTTTAAAAAATACAACAAAACTGACCCTCGTCTTACAGAAAGCAGGGCGCTGTTTCAAGTATATTTTATTGGGTAACTTAAAAGAGAGAAAAAGGAGAGAGATGGGGGGCCGGAGTAGGGAGGACAAGAAAAATCAGGAGGAAACAGAGAAAATAACAGGTTGCCTGTTTTTTATTTGTGTTTGAATCCCAATCTGTTATCCTGCAGGGCTTCAAAGGGCTCTATACCCCCTTCTTCATAGCTATTTCTCACCCCAAACATGCCTCGGTAAAATCATAGCAGCTTAAGAGTGGGTTTTCCATCGGTCGACTTCAAAGTGGGTTTACAGCGTGGGGGAGAGAGGAAGAAAGACCCTGACTGCGATAATAGAATACATTCACGGGCTGTTTCTACTGTAGTTTACACCGAGCACCGACTATAAACTTCCAACTTTAGAGAAGCAGATTTTTTAAGGGGTGAATGCTTTAGAATTTGGAGTTGTGGTTCGATCGGTTGTAAGACTGGTCAGTCAACCGTTCGTTCGTCTGTTTGCTGAATACAACTGGTTTTTCACCAGCATATATTGATTAGTCATCTAGAAGAATCTTGTGTCCAAAGTGACTTACAGTGCATTTAAATACTCCGATTTATCTGTAGCATGGAGATGCAACAAATAAACAAATTTCCTTGTATCATAAAGATGAATATTCTGAAGCGCCAGACCTCAAAATGTACAAATATGGACTTCATTCATAAAAAAAGTTACAATGATAAATCAATTGGACTGGAAGTTCATTG